>JAOTAV010044955.1:0-17262 GCA_026546445.1 Cyclargus thomasi
TATATTGTACCTAATACGATACTATGTAGAATACTAAATAACAATTTATCTATAATACATACATACTATATGTATATTCAATAACGATATTGATATGGCTTGAGATTGCGAAAGATAAGGTCGCACAGAATTTCATACAAAATACAAAATTTATAAAAATTTTGAACCAATAATAGCAATAGCTTACCTTGACGCAAAGTCTCAAGTACATCACATAGCTGATAGCAGAAAGGAAAGTTATTTCATAAGCAAAATAATATATGTACAGAATCTGAACAAAGATATATACTCTGCAAGTATATTACCAGTTCGGACTGTATTTCTTGAAATTTCTTTCCAAAAAAGTGAAGTATATTTTTTTAAGTACAGTCGATAAAAGTTTCGGCTATAATTATTTTGATATAAATGTCAAAATGCCTTGCCCAGGCAAACATATTGCCTTAAGCACTAATTTGTCGATTTAGACCAATAAAACCACGTTAGTCAAAATTGACAGATTTGTGCTTGCAACTTAAAGCAGGTGACAACACACAAAAAACACTACCAGTGTAATGGAAACGCACAATACTTGCTTTGTCGATAAAAGTTGTGATATAATTTTTTGATATCGTCAGACGAGTGCCTTGACACCGCCGAAGCGATTTCGATAAATTCGAATCTAAATCCAATATCGCAGTTACAAGTCGAAGAGGAATTTCTAAGGGGATCATTCCTATTGAGCAACTCGTGCCAATGATCGCGTTCTGTGAAGCGACCAGATGATTTCTGATATCGACTGACATGTTTAGCAATTTGAATTTCTTTACTTTATAGCTTACAAAATCAAATCTACAAACAGTAGCTAAAGCTTGTATAAATGTAGAAAAGATTAATAATTATTATCAATAATTTGAAAAATTAATTTAATTGTTTAAGAGATTCGCTCTAAGTCACAATGTGAGCATCAGCATTTCTTAAAAATTAATTCAAAAATTAATTAACAAATTGGCCCAAAAGTATTCACAAAGACAACATCTAAAATTCAGTACTAGTTACACCTCTTAAATAAAAAATGAAGTAATCAGATTCCAGAAATCGATTGCAGACTTAACGAGTTTGTTACGTATCGAGTCCGACTAATTAAATTGATATTTGATCAATAAATATTAATCACACCCGTCACATTAAGCCAGCTTCGAATTAATTTGACGTCAGGTAAAACGTAGCGATAATTAACTGAAATACCTCTATCTGGAGCCTTCAGATGTTCAAGATAACATCTGGCGGCAAGTGAGAACAGACCTCTAAAGGCCTCTACACCTCACGATACGACGGAAGCTTAATGTCCTTATCCTCCGTTCCACTGTCGGAATTTTGAATTTTCGTTTTAATGAGTTACGATTTTTTAGATTTTATTTTTACTGCAAGTTTTCAGTTAGGCTCAAGTTCTTGGGGTGGGTTTCTTCGATGTATCTTATTGATGTCTTTATTGTGATTTCGATTTGGGATTTACTTATTAATGAGTGACATTAATACTTTTTGGTAATTATTTTGAATAATTATTTGACCGATTTCGTTAATTGTCGCTATTGCAGTGAAAAGATCTTCATCATTGTTTAAATTACCAAATTTAATATATTTATACTTGTTAATTATATTTCTCCCATTTTTATAATGTCATTGTCAAAATGTGCGATATGTCGCAGGTCGTAAGCACATTCTGAGATCAATCCTAGGGGAGCTAGTGTGTGGTCCGCTGTATTAGTCTACTGAAGTCAAGATAGATACTTTCCGTCTGAATAAATTACCGTTCATTACGTTAGGGAATGTTTTATGGCGCAGGATGTCGTGATTTTAAATAGGCCGCCATGTTTTTTTACAATAATGTCTTGGATCGCGCGAATATCTCGTTTTCCAGAATTGCTTCTATGTTATATTATTAAGTGTTGTTATGTTTTTACTAGATTGTGGATTTTATTGCAAATAGTTATTTTTTTTCTGTTACGTTTCGACTACTTTAAAGAATTTTAATTAAATTCAAGTTGCTAGAGTTGTATATTTCTGCTGTAATGCCGTAATTTAAAATGATTTGGTTAATGATATTTTAACTGTTACTGTAATTTAATAGTAGTATTAAAAACTTTAATAGTTAATTGCCAGTTTCAGTGTTTTTTTTAATCACGTACGAAATACCTTTATTGAATCTGTTCAAAACAATCTTTACCCTCAAGTATTTGTAGTTTTGATAGTGAATAACTGATTTCCTAGTACTGAGAATATTAGGATTTGATCTAGCATCTAGATAGCATTGAAATCTTTGAACTTACTGTTACTGTATAGTGTACGTTCTAAGGCTTTCGACCATTTAGTTCGCACTCACTATAGACTTCCGAGTTTACGGGTGCATTAGATTTTATAACCAGGCGAAGTCTTGTACCTCCTTACCATAATTTAATGTTACGACGGTTCGAATTCTAGTGCACTTTTATAATATGCTTATTATCATTTTTTTCTAGCTTTCGCGTGGAAATGTTTCTTTGACCGAATGTGGCCTATATTACTCTCCATCTTTCTATTTAGTCTATGCCAAAATACTGGCGTGAAACGACGTTATGCTGTCTTTCGTTCAGTGAGTGAGTTTACCGGTGGTCTAACTTCCCTAATTCCCTTATCCCTATTACCATTTCCTATTCCTTCATAAAGGCCGACAACGCACTTATGACTCTTAGGATGTCGCGAGTGTCTATGGGCGATGGCAGTTGCTTTCCATCAGGTAACCCGTCTGCTCGCTTGCCCCCTTAATATCATAAAAAAACGTAAATATAATTTTAAACAGTAATTGGTACTTGAATTATATTTTTTGTAAGCATCTAACCGTGGTAGTGTTTGGCGTAGGCCGGCTCACTGTACGAACCAGTGCGCTGTGTTTCGTCGAGGGAGCCAATTTAGGGAAGCCCAACTCTTAACCCTATTTCCTATTCCTATTCCTTTTCCCAATTTTTTTAACTTATACCTTCACTGGTTGGCTTCACAACTTCGTTGCGAAAAAATTTGTATATTACGCGGGAACCATACATTTTGCCGGAATAAAAAGTATCCTATATGTTGCCCAGACCTAATAGCTATTAAACAAAAAAAGATTGATTCAAATCCGTCCAGTAATTCCTGAGATTAGCTCGTACAAACTTTTTTTTGTCCATATGTGTTCTATTACTGCTCTTAGCACCCCCACATTAATTATTTTGTAAAAATATTAAATGAACAGACAATCCAATTTTAATGTTTAATTATATGTATAGATTAAAGGCCAGTAACACAGACTCTGCTGATATTGTAAGTTCACGTTGAAGTTTAAAATATTCCATGGTTCCGTGACCCGTCCTACGCGTTTGTCACCTTATTTCATTAAAAAGTATTCTGGCATTTATTATATTTTAAAATGATTCGATTTCAACTAATAATTCAAAAGTATTTGTATGTAAACTTTAAGGTCTTTGCTTCTAGACTATATGATAAATCCATAGAAGTATAGCAATTTTATTATGAACTTATAATATATTTCCAATTATGTGAACGCTCTACATTTTTATATATATAAATCATGGATGAATTTATTTCGAGCGAGCATATAAAACTTGACACCTGAAGTGCAAAAATATAAATAAGAACATATTTCCCACATTATGAGAGATGCTATCTGCGTCTCACCTTGATACATTGTATTCAGAGTAACGGCTCCTACACACGACCTCGGTCGTTACAGCAGCTTGCAAGTGTGAATGGACTGGAAAACTATAATTCGCTTACTTTATAAACTACCCAATAAAATTCATTAAACATTAAAATTTTCAATCCCTGTTTGGTCGTAAGTGTAATTCAACTTTGCTTTGTAATTTCATAACACAAGAACGAACTTTTCTCTCTCTATTTAAACTCTATTTAAACCAAATGTTCATGACTTGTTGTTACTATTTGATAGAGGGTTTATGCGAAATTTTCACAAAGTTGGTGGAACGGAACTGGATTTATCATATTTAAATATTTTTTTTTATTTAGGGCCACATGACTTATATTTTTCACTTTATACGTAGTACAGGGCCGCTAGTTTTTATTATTATTTTGCTTAACGCATTTTTTCTGTTTTTTTTTAACAACCTTGTATAAGTTCTGCACCATGTCAATATTTTCAGGCAAGTTACTAGTCTATGTCATCGAACATAACGCGACACGATGCAAGGAGATAACTTAACATATTCTGACGGTGTATAACACCTTTAAATACCGTTGTTGCAAGTGGAGTGTAAACTGCTATTTTGGTTTTACATGAGCTTGGTTTACAGTGTGAATAGCTCTGTAAAGATCGTGACACGATAGCTGTGAAGATGATGGATCAGAGTTTATAAATTTAAATTTATAATTTCTTTGTTCATGATGGATACACAGTTGGAGGTGTTTTTTTTCAACGTGCACGCTAAAGACGTGTAAGTGATTCATAATCCGTACTAATTAATACGGTGGTTGGAAAATATGTTTTGATTTTTCGACTGGAGTGATTGACTGTTTCTTTTTTATTTTTTTTTCTTACGTTGTGAGGAATTCTTTTTTTATATAAGATTAACGATATTTGGTCGGATTGTTTTCATATACCTAAATATTTTCATATAAGATATCGTTGGTCTGCAATCTGTTTGTAGGTTAATTACGTCCATTACATATTATATTTAGTATTATATTAGGAAGATAATATTAACCCATCTATACTTGCATAATAATAATATAAAATGGAAAGTGTGTTTGTTTGTCCGTTTCCACGTGCCCTAAAAAAACAAAAGCTCGACTAGATTTATGGCATACTTCTAACTATTCTTATAGCCGGTAGTTTAGAAGCGCTCATTTCTCTTACCCGACTACCCCAAAATGAGGGGTATGTTTTTATTGTATTTAGTACAGCTATTGTATACTACCCTACGAAAGTGACCGTGACTGAACCCATTAAAGTAGCATCTTGGGGTCAGCGATCAATTCGCAACTTGTTGATGATCATGGTGTTTGCACGTCACGGACCCCACACATTCGTCACGTGACCACCCCTCCGCAAAGAGTAAACTGGCAGACGAGACAAATCTTTTATACCTATTTGGCTGGAGAAGTAATAGGTACAAACGTAATTGTGGTGTACAGAACAGATTGCTTGATGTCGCTCGCATCTTACTTTGCGTAAAATATATACATACAAAAATTGCTAATGGAAAAGTGCGTTTGTTTTTCCTACCTTTACGAGCTAACGAAGCAATCAACCGACTTTTTGGCGCAGACTTACGTTACAGGATAGCGAATAACATAGGCTCCTTTTTGTCTGAGAAAAAATATTATATTTATAAAGGAGCTTACAAGAAAATTCACATTTTAACACGATTTTCAAATTTCACGCGAGTGAAGCTCCGGGCAAAAGCTAGTGTTATAACATTATCGAGACTGAAACTCAATATAAAATGTCAAATTGGCTGAGTGACTGATTCTTATTCACCGAGCAAAAACCGTTAAGGATACATCCACGAAATTTAATGAGTAGGATTGATTTATTGGGTATAAGTTATAAGAAGGGAATTTAAAAACTCCTACCCCTAATGGAGTGAAATAGGGGTTGAAAGTTTGTACGAAAATTCGTCATTTGTTCAGTTGAAGACATGAAATTTTATTTCTGGGCTACTGATTCAAAATAAATGGATACCTGTTTAAGCATTTTTTGAAATTCTACCTCTAAGAAGGTGAAAATGGGGTTATAGTTTCTATAATTTTTTCTACGAAAGTTTATCATTTTTTATGTTAGAGACCTAAAATTTTGTTTCTGATCTGCTGATTCAAAACAAATGAATACGTGTTTAAGCGTTTTATGAAATTTTACTTCCAGAGAGGTCGAAAGTTTGTATGAAAATACTTCTTAAAACGAGCGAAGCCGCGGGAAAAAGCTTTAAAAACATACATTAGAACGGTTTTTTTGTAATATACCTAATGTAGCAAAAATACCGACAGCTTTGTAAATCTCAAAAAAGCTTTTTTGAAGTCACTAATGGCATATCAAATCATAAAAGCACACCTTTGTGTAAATTACTGCTTACTGCCAAAGGGAAGCTTTTTGTACGAGAATTCTAGTTGTTTTCAGCATTCATTTGAAGTGTTAGTACGGTGAGATCACTGTACGTTTTTCCACTTTTCGACTGAAATATACCAAGCAATAAAGTTGAAAAAAGTAAAGGCCTCCAAGTTGCAACTGTACATAGTTGATAAGTAATAAAACAAACTTTTGATTTATAAAAAATAGCATCATAAAATTCATATACAGGTCTACCTATAGTAAGAAATGGCATATATTTTTGTACAGCATTGCGCAATAGTAGATAAGAATCTGAATTTGATAATTATAAAACGGATGCTGTACAGAATCGAATGACCAAATTTGCCCTGGAAATTCTCAAAAAAAAAATGCTGTCTTTATCGCGTTTTTCAAGGTTAACTTGCCGTACAAAAACATATGTCCAAAATGTACTTTCTGACTTATTGAACAAAATACTAATATGTTTTATTCTCTTTTCTCGTCCTATAAAGGTCTCCCGCGGGGTCATATGACCCATTCATTTTGTGGACAGGTCAGTAATCAATTTACTTAGATTACTAGCTTAGAAGTAAAGCGTTTTGTAAACACGAACCCAGAAATAACATCTTGACAAATTACAGCTAACTGACACTAGCTTGCTATCCTGACTTTGGCTTCGTGTATCCTGAGCAAAAGTGACTTTAGGTCACATATAAATATCTAAAAAAAAAATATCAAAGCATATTAACTACACAAGTCTTATCTTGTTTATTTACTACCAAATAAAACGTTTGAAATCGAAAAACAAACAAATAAACGTAACGCAGAAAATATATTGAAAATTCTTTGATGATTGCACCCTAAGGTGAAATGGCTTATTAGGGGAAGTTAGAAGTTTGGGGTCGAAACCTACACGAATGTTTATAGGTAGACTGCATCCTTCTTTCTCTTGTGGTATTAAAGAGAGAGGGAAAGCATGTCAATAGCATATGCCTCGGAGACGAGATAACAGGCTCAGGGGAGCGCAGGTTTTAAGTTAAGGGTGAGACGTCAAGTATTATGAATCAAAAGACTAATGATGTCGGTCATATCAATTTGGATAATGTTACGTGTCGATACGGCTTTGGGGTAGGAAAACCCATACTTTGAGGGTAAAAACCCCGTTTTATAGGTCCTTTTAGCTGTATAATTTTGGACACACATAAACTTTCATTTTGATAAACCTCTAGGCAAGACTTGTTTAAGTGTTTAACACTAAAATGATTGTTCGAAAGAGAGACTTGGATACAAATGTATCTCAACTGATTAAAAAGTAGTGTAGAATATAAAATGGGATGACGGTCGTATTTAATCAAATAATGTAGAACACAAAGCGATTGTTTAATAGAGAAAAATTTCTTTTTAGGTGTAAAATTTTAATTTGTGTGACGCCATAATAGATCCTCAGAAATGACCACATGTGACAGGGTTGAGGGTTTGAAAAATCCTCAAAATTATGCGACGCACTTCATGGATGGTCGTTTACTAGTACAGACTCAACACTAATAACGCCGTGTAACAATTCGGCCTACAATTAATATACAGGTTTTGGATGACATACAGGATTACTAGCTAATAAACACTGATTACTGTGTAGGTGTAAACTAAATGTTACATGGGTAATATTAAGTTTAATCGACACAAGGTATACTATTACCATCTGTAGCTGTACAAGGCTACAAAAAATACCTTTACCTTTATTAAAATTATTTAAAAGCTGTTACAGAATCACGAAATCCTTTTAAACTTTGATAATCATCCAGCTCATATCATTTCTGCCAAGGCTGATCAGAAAATAGCGCTAGTTTTTTGTTAATAGCTTTGCAACCATGAAAGTCATTCAAGTGTCATCAAATTCATGTCCTCAGTTATTTTTTACTGCCTATTTGCCCTTGAGCCTCTCTCCTGCAGTCGTCGACTACTAAGTGACTTCTGTACCGTGAACACATATTAACGCCTCCATGCTCTAGCAGTACAGAGCTTGACTCGGAGGTTTTGGGTTCGATTTCCACGTTGGAAAGATGTTGTATCTAAATTAAGTTAAGACCATGCAGGCTGATCACCTGATTGTCGGATAAGTAAGATGATCCATGTGTCTAATGGGTATATAAAAGACAGTCCTGCCTGATCTCTCACTTGGCGAGTCGGTTATTTCTCCCTAGATTATGAGAGTGAAGGAAGAGATAGTTGTCTTGTGCGCTGCTTACACTCTTCGACTTGGACATTGTATATTACTCCTACGTAACAGGCCTACCCCCCTACCTACTACCTACTCCTGTAGCAGTATTACTTTAATGTTTAATGTAAACAAAAACAACACTTTTGTTTAAAAAAATAGATATCATATTTGTTTATGCGAAATTCGAAAGTACTATAAAGTAATACTGCTATAAGAGGTCATGGTAGCCCCCCAGGTTTCTATTAAATTAGTCACCGCCACTGAAAACAGCGTGGAAGTTAATTTTATACTGATGGTTTGTAGTATATCAGTGTACACGTAAAGGGTCTCTGTAGGGTATCGGCTAATATTATATTACCGGAAGTAATGGGTGGGAGCGATTCTGTCAATATTTGCCAATTCATCGATCCTCGTAGGGGGATGTGGGATTTGTATCTATTAATGGCTAAATTGCATTTTACATCCTAGTAACATTATTAAAGCTACCGAAGTAAGTAGAGCCTTTACAACCTTTAAAGGTATACTAATACATACGATTTTAAGTATTATGTTTATTTTTTTTGGACTCTATGATGGGAATGTAATGGGAATAATTTATCTATTGCTTGACAAACTCCTAGTTTGATTGTGATGCCATTTGAATAGCTTGTTTCAAGCCTGATTCGTAAGGGATCGGATCTTTCACGCTCAACTTATTTTTAAAGAAGGGTTAAAAACCCTACAGTTGCAGATACAGAAGTTCCCTTTCTATATGCCATATCCAATAGTACTTTGTTGATAACAGTAAAATAATTCAATGTTAAAATGTTTGTTTAATAATTTATATTCGTTTGCCACAACGCATTATTAATTAAATGATGCATTATGGCAAACTAGACAATTATAGTCTAACTAGAAACTACCCTATATGACAAAATTATAAAAGGGCCATTTTTAACTAGCTTCAACCCGTGGCTTTGCCTGCTTTACTTTAAAAAAAATTACGAGAGATCGGTATCTTATCAACTTAGTAAAATACCTGTATATATTAACACGCGAGTGGAAAACTTTGTACTTTGTTTTTACGAAAGACGCATAGATATAAAAGCATGAAGTTTCTCCCAATTATAGTTGATATGGAGGAGGAGCGTAAAATACCAAAAATATCTTAAAATATGCTTTAACATTGCATATTTTTAATAAATAAAACGCTACGCACACTACAATGTTTTTACATGACACGATAATCATGGACAAAAAACTTTTTCGAGTGTGGTTACTCTCTTATTTTTAATAAATGACATGGTAATGAGACCTTTATGCCAAATGAAAGTGTTTAATTGAATTAAGAATAGATAATAGTTTTTTCATAAATTCTTTACATGATGGATTTAAATATTTATGATCGCATTTAGACCACAGGGTGATGATTTACAAATATCCAAAGAAACAAACTTTCACATTAAAAATATTTCTGTGATACACACAATCATACGCGGTTTTTAGAGATCCGTAGCGGGAAATGTATTTGACATTGGGAGATAGCATTAATACTTTTCCGAGTTCCGGCGTTCGCCCGTAAAATCATTTTCTCAAGTTTCGTACGCAAGTGTCCATAAAAAGGTGTAGTGTTTTATGTGCAAGCCACATGCTGTGAAACCATTAGCTCTGAAACTAAATTCACGGCTTACTCGAGGTGTTTCGTTACACGGTGTCAGATGTACTTTGCTTCATTCACTACATTACTCATAATGTGTACGTCAGAAGATGTAAATAAGACATTTTCACACGTTCCAATTAAATTGATGTGAAAACTTGTTAGTCTACTTGAAATACGAAACCAAAAAGCGACAGTTTAAAATGATAGCAACTCTTAAGAGTAGTAAAATGGCATTTTAATGAACAATACACAATGAAAATAATGCTTATATTCTTACTTACTGTGGAGCCCAAACTGAGTCTTAGCTTCTGATACAGCAGCCATTACTTTCGGTCCTGTGCGATATCTTGCCAAGTTTCGGCTCTCAACCCCTTTTCCACCTTTCCTTTTCCACCTCATCTACCAGCAGTACCTGGGGCGGCCTACCGGCCTTCTGCCAATCGCTCCCACATACGCTTTCTTTGTAGCTCGGTCATCTTGCATTCGTTCTACGTGACGTGACGTGAGCCAGCGGAATTGGTTTGATTTATATTCCCGGACAATATTGGGCGTCGCCACGATTTTCCGTGGCCTCCAACTACCATCTTCGTCTAACGAAGACCCAACAATCTTGCGCAGTATTTTCCTATCGCTACTAAAAGCTTCCTCCTTTTGAGTTAAAGTCCAGGGTTCACTACAGTATACAATAGTGTAGGTCTAATTTCAGTTTAAGCAAACTGTAACTACGAGTAAATTTTTTACCCTAATAAAATTTTTACGCCATAGAAACTTATCCACAATTTTATATATATATATATATATTAATAATATTCCTGGAATTTAACGCAAATGCTGAAGGACAAATCATTTTCACGCGAGCAAAGCCGTAGGTAAAAGCTAGCCGATTATAATAGTTACTTCACACAAGTTGATAAAGATAGAAAATAGCAAAAAAAAGGAAAAAGTTACCGTGTACAGTCAAGTGCATATTATAGCTTTTGCATATTACATACAGTTTGTGACAAATCTATCTTCAACCGTACAACCTTTAAATAAATGAAACATCCTGTGATGTATTTTAACTCCTTTACGTAAAATAACAGGACCTGAGATGCATTGTTCCTGCAAGTCCTCAATTCAGACCTCGTGGATATAAATATTTAATGTCCCAATAAAACAAAATTTGTGAGCTGACGCTTAAAACTACAAGGAATTTATCACGAGTCGTAAACGTAACTAGTTTATGAGCTTCGATATCATCGGGTAAGTGATAGACAGGTGCCTCCAAATCCGCTTCAAGAATTTCGATCGACAATGTAGGATTAATATTTGAACCGTCAAACTTAGTATGACACTTAAAGGGTTATCACCTTTTTTGCGAAAATATGGAAAGTGCTTTTTATTCTAAAAGGGATAGATTGTCACCTGGAACTTGTAATTTTGTCTGTAAAATCAATCGATATTTTTATTTCGTCGAGATTTATCTGTTTCCTGTATGTTTGTATATCTTGACTCGGATAGTCTTGTCTGGAAATAAGATTCTAGCTCATAAAATACAATATTGTTATCCTAGATCTGTCGTTAGTACAGAATGTCACTACTCATAATTATTAGGATCTTAAACGATTAAAATTACTTATTTCATTTACTTTCGACATAAACTAACTTACAGATTTAACCTCTAGTTACAATCAGAATAAATAACTAAGCAGTGAAAAACTAAATTAAACTTCCCTATAACCTTTAATATTTATAAATCACAGCCTCCTATTACTATTCAATAGCGTTGCATATAAAGTGAGCGTATTATATAATGACAAAATATTTGATAGTGCGGAACGAATGCCTTCTTGGCTAAATTATATACGGGCGACCCCCATTACGTGGAGAATTCTCACTAATGCATCTCATTCTACCTGTCAAATTACAGGCCATAAGAATAGTAGAAGCGAGTAAGTGTCCACAACTTATTATAGGCGTTAGAAAGGCCTTTGTCCCACAAACGCATCTGTTACACAATTTTTACTGTTGCAGAAGCTTTCATTTTGTGACGCGCCAATATTTTTCTACTTTCGTTAGTTTCGTGTTTTGGATAAAGAATGACGTCTTTAAAAATTGTATCGTTGTTCAAGTTAGCGACTGAATACCTTTTTTTATAATTTAATTAATGTTTAGTTCGTTAAAATTTTAAGTATATTTAAGATTAAAAAACATATTGGCAATTACCATCGCATTACAATACTTAACTAGACTTAGAATGAGTATCTAAAAATGAATATTTCAAAATAAGAGTTGAATATTAAAAAAAATTATAAAAAAAAGAAATATTTTGAGTCGTCACTTCAGTTTTGGTTGAGTAAGCCATTGGTTCAGTTTGTAGCATATTTTTTTAGTATGAAAGAAAATATGTTTAAATATTAAAACGAATTTCACAATCACGATGTTTGTTTTAATTACAAGTGCAGGGCAGGGAAATGTAATTTAACGTGTTATTAATAGTGGCGATACGTATCCATGGACAATGATAACGGCTGTCCACTATGAAAGTAGCAATTATACCCGTACTGAACAAAAAACAGTCTTGCTCGAAAATACCGTGCAAAAATACCGAGCACTTTTGTTCTCTTAAGCACACAGTCGTCAGGAAAACCTAATGAGACTGAAATCAGATTTTCTATAGATCCAGAGAAGTAAACGCGCGTAGATAATGATCACACTTATGTTACCTTGATGTTTCCAACTGCGTTACCTAGTTCAGAATAACACAGAAGTTTGATGTTCAGTTTTATAAGTTCTCTTGTATTCTGTCTGTAAATTGGTCATTAGATCAATTAATAATTTTGGAATAATTTTAATTGTAATTTACATCCGTGCAATTATTTTTTCCTTTTATCCGAAAGTGTCTCAACCTGACAGGTCAAAACGCCAACGGTGTGCTCCAATTATGAAACAAATTCAGCGTAAATGATATTATTTTTGCCGACGGTACCGGTCATTAGCATACAAACAGTACACCAGATATAGCTGATAAATTGTACAGATAACACAGCGGTGAAAGAAGTAGGGAACACTAATTATACGTTGCTGGCGTCATGTGAAAGAGCCGCGAATTACTTTCTTGTATGCGAACCCATTAATGGATTGTCTATCATGATTTATGCTGCGTCAAGGTTATTATGTCTTCGGTCACTTTTCGATGGTTTTTATAGCAATACGGATGTTAAAAAATTTAATATTTTGTATCAATTTAGTTGTTATATCTCGCTGAAAATTGAATCCTGAACAGATTCGGCAATTTTTGATTCTTGCTAATAATCATAGAATCCACGATTTTCATTAGGAGGAAAATAATGCTGACTTTATTTGGTCACCTATGTATAAAAAAATATTGACAAACCTTTTTCTTTTTCAAGAGCCACAAAAGTAAACAGTAAAGGGTACTGGGCATAGAACTCCCCCTATGTTTCTCGTACTGACGCCACCGCAGGCCAGCCTGGCTTGTAGACATCCAGTTCGTCCCGCCATCTTTTTCGATGCAATTCTTCTATTTTAAAATATTTTTTAAGTTGTCAAATATTCATCATACCATAACAATATTATGAGTGGAGAGTGTATAATATTATTATGTCCTTGCTGTGCGATTCACTCCTGAAGTCCAGTTTGGGACATGAGAATGACATAGAGATGGTTTATGTCATCTGCGCGCTAATTACATATTTTCGCTAGGACATTGTTGGCGTAGAACTTTTCTATAGAATTTAAATCTGTGCAACACAAGTGTTGAAATTGAAATTACTCTAGTATTGTAACTTATAGATTTACTAAAATGATGCCTGTATTTCTTTTGCGCCAAAATTCATTTATCCCGCGGGAAGCGCACATTATTCCAGAATAAAAATTATCATATATCTATCCCCTTTTCAGTGACATTGGTTTGACGATTTGGGTGAGAAGAGATAACGGATAGAGATACACATTTTCACATTTATAATAATTATTTTTAGTATGGAAGTATGGATTGTTCTTATGACCAAACGTTTCTCGTAAATGGAAATCATATATTGCCTAACACAAGATGATGTAGTCCATGAAAATAACTAGATAATTATGATCCTTGATTGCAAGACCTTTGATAATGAACCTTTGAGAGGAATTTCGGGACAGGAATCCGTAATTGCCATGGTAACTGGGGACCCTGTAGTTGAGAAGTAATTATGTTACCTGCCAATTTGAAGATTCTACGACTATGGTTTCTGTGTTTCGGACACTTGTTAATGATATGCAAAATGTAGATTTTGATTGATATTAAAATCCAAATTAGAGTATGATATCCTCCTGATTGGAATTGCTTTAGAATAATCATGAGAAGTAGAAAATATATTTTTACCGATTTAAAAAAAATTGATTTTCCTGTGCTTAACTTACACAAAAAAAATGATTAAATTCCGACCAGTAGTTCTTAAGATTAAAACGAGTAAGCAAACTTTCCAGCTTTATGCTATTAATATATATATTAGTATAGAAGATAGTCTCAATCAGTCGTGTCTGAGTCCAACTGATCTGAGACAAGATTACTTCTGATACCATTTTTGGCTGTCATTAATCTTCGATAAAATATTATAAAGATTCACAGTTGCCGCTTAAAATGTGGCACCGGAAAAGTGCGGAAACCGCGCTTAAGCGTTGTTCCCCATCTAGACGCTCCGACGCCGCGATTTTAACTTTTGTACGATTGTGAGCTTCAAGTCATTAAGTTTTATTTTCTTGATTTTGATACAAGTTGTTTTGTGTCAGATAATCTTGGTGCTATTATTTCATTCAATGTTGAAGGGATCTGTGCATCTTATTAATATTTGATCGTAGTTATTAATTCATTATTGCTTGCTCTCAATTCAAAAAGCACAGCTACGATAACTGTCATTATTTTTGACACTAAAATACCAAGACAGTTTCGCATACCCGCAGGGGACTTGATATAATTACCCGAATATGTCCCTTCGACCGCATAAACTGTTTTAATTCGATATTAAACGTTTCCGTAAAGTGAAACTGGTCCAGATTGTATGTTGACAGGAGTTGAAAAATAAATCGTATCGGCTTCACACTGTCAATTAGAGTAGCCGGTAATGGTTTGAACTTGTCCGGGGAATCTGAGATGCAGATTTCGCGATATTGATATTAATTGGGCAAGAGGATATAACAAGCTAAACTATAGAGATAATATGCAAGATGTTTGGTATGAGCCTAGCTAGCTTTTTAAGCTATGATGCTATATATAGTTAGAGTGTTATGAAACTTGTCATATTTATGAGTACAATGTAAAAAAATATGATATAACTACCGAAAAAGTGCAGCTTTATGAGGGCTTAACGCTCGCGAGATTTCAAAAATGTTTTCGGTTTTGTATAGGGTAAGGCTGTTCAACATTGACCATAATCAGTCGCTGTCATTTTGAAGTCGGTACCAGCTACCTTAGCGTAAGTTTAATGTCAAGAATCTAAGAAATAGTAAAAGCTGGTACCGACTGGTGCTATATAAATACTTATTGTATTTATATAAAATTTTAAAAACTACCACAATGAAAATTACAAACATCGAGCAACAAATTCGAAATAAAAATATAGCTTGCCATAGCTTCAACTATCTCGCTGGAATGCATACTCGTTGCACAAAGATGCAAAGTAGATTTCGATCTTGATACCGTTAAAGGTTTTGAATGACGCAAAACCTAATTAAGTCCGCGATACATAAAACTGGATCGGTGTGCGTTAACCATGAATTAAACCAAGATTAAACCCTTTAAAATACGCTCCACCGGCCAACGGTAATATGGAAATATGATAATTACTTTGTCATTTATCTTTCGGCTTTTAGTTCAGTTACTTTGTAATATATTGTGCTTTAAATTAAATTACTTTTAGATTAAAATGATCTTAAGTCTGTCAGGAAGAAAATTTGTAAAGCACGAGCATAATTTGTAAGTGTACAGAAAATGTTTATTGCTTGGAATTATTTTCGTATAATTATTTATTGGTGCTTTCAAAAGGCAGTTTTTTAAGCAGTTTCGAAACTAATTCAAATATTGCTTTTAGTATATGTATAAACTTTATTTAATTCTTACTTTATTTGTTATTTTTACAAGTAAGATTCTTATTTATCTGCAAAATTAAAACAAGTACGACAACTTAAATTACCTTAAGTAGATAACCCGGAGATTTTTGTATCTGATCCCTTCTAATTTTATATAAAAAATATCCAAATCAGTTAAGCTGTTCACAAGTTTTAACGGTCCTAACAAAATTTGCTTGTTTAATATCTTACGCTCAAAATGTAAAGTGAATGTTAAGTATGTCGATAAATACTGGATCATTTTATATTTTATCATAATCTATAGAGACATTACTTACGTCACTTTCACAGCAATCCGGATTAGAAACTAATATGGACCGAACTTCATAATTTTAAGGATTATCTTTGACAAAGCGCTTAAGTACAATTGTACAGATATGGAAGATTTAGAAGTTTATATTAAGTTATTGAGTTTATTACACAGAATACTTGTTAATAACCTAAGTTATGGCTTCTTAGGACTGCTACTGTATAATTTAAGTTTTGTAGGGATAATGTACGATTCTTAGAATGATAAAAGTATTTACGCATCTTTAAAAAGTTGAAGACGTGAGTGGGCTACTTCCACTATAATGTCCCACTATAATATAGTCATACATATAATATAGTCATACAGTCATACATTTAGTGTAGTTTGTCTCGATTTTTGGCAAAGATTTAGTTGACAGGATATAGATATAAGCAAAGGCTAGTTTTCGTTGTCTTATAATTATAATATGAATTTTTAAAATTTCCCAACTCCGCGCGAGCAAAGCTCTGGCAAAAGTTATTATAATTAAAACAGCATCCCTTGCCTAAGAGTATGTAGGACCTTTGGTTCGAACTCGAGAGGGTGCAGTTTAAAACACAGGAGACGTGTACCAATTAGACATTTTCCGACCATAAGCGTATAATACGGATGCTCATTGTCGTGAGAGAGCCATGCCTCGACACGAATGGACTGTCTCAACCGGAGTGATACCACGGCCTCACAGAAAACTGGCGTGAAACGGCACTGTGCTATGTTTTTTTTAGTGCAAGGACTTCCCAACCGTAGGGCGAATCCCCCTTGGGTAGAGAAATGTTATGGGGGTGTCGTAAGTACGTAATATGTACGATGACATTTCCAAAAATAAAAACAGTCATTACAGTATTTATATAATTATTTAGTCAAGTCAGTCCATTTAGTAAAGCGGTAGAAGCTTTACTAAAACTTCGGATGGAGTTTTGGAGGGGAACACAAAA
>JAOTAV010044976.1:0-17256 GCA_026546445.1 Cyclargus thomasi
TTGTGTTACGGGTACCAGACAACGGAAATATATTTAATACTTTTATACTATACACATATTTAAGATTCTTATTATATGATACACATATTTAATACACATCCAAGAGCCAGGAACAATGAAAAACTTTCTTAATTAATCGAGGTTCGCTGTCCCTTAGCACAGGGCCAGGGTCAGACTGACGTGGTGTGAAGCGTCCATAGATATTATATTATTATTATTAAAATAGCAAACGATAACTTAAAATTTAATCCAAAAAAAATCGCAAAGATGCATTGAGATCAATATACCATAGAGACTGCAAAGAAATGGCTCGTGCCACTCCACTTCACTGCGGTGTACGCGCCGCAGTGCTCTCAGTCGTACTCTGGCTTCCCGCACACTAGCACGCCGAACATTCGACAAAATAAATATCACGAAAAATGCCTTCATGTGTGTTGGGACACTGCAAGAATAGTTCAAGGGACACGGGAAAATAAAACGGAATATCTTTTCATCGGTAAATATTCTTATTTAGTTGTTTATAAATAAAATTCGAACATTCCATTACTTCGCGCCTTTTTACATTTTTTATCATAGAGTAAGTACATTTAGAGTGAATTTTTGTAATTTATAATTTTACTACTGTATAAAAACACGATATTATTTAAATAATTTATGTAGTTTATTACATTACTTGTAAAATCTTTAGCTACATACTAATAAAAATTTAGAACATTAAATTAATAATATTACATATTCTTATTCTTTCCTTAGTTAGTAAAAATCTCTGTTTTATTTTATTTATTCATTATAATAGAGTCTGCATACATTCGAGTGTAGGCACAAAACTGTGTCACTTCGGTCTTATTCAGCAGAATAACTCCTCTCCCCGCGCTTCCCCGCGCATACCTCAAATGTGACATGTTCGATATTTGAAACAGCTACTCTATGTATTCGAAGTCATTGCAAAGATGCCTTTAATTTTCACGCATATTCTTTCGTTTCGCAAAACGGCGCATTCGACGGACTCAGTATTTTACCACACGATATAAAATTCTGTTACCGAGTTGCTTTTAATTTTAGAGTTTTTTTTTTTAATTTTGTATATTTATCGAGAAAAAATTTTTTCGCGGCGATTCCGCGTCGTTCTGTTTCACCTGGCATATGAATGACGGTCAACCTTTATGTGTCGGTTAGTCCACTTATCTAGGAATGTTATAGGCTATATAACATCACGCTACGATCGATAGGAGCTGAGCAGTAATCAAAAAATGTTGCAAAAAACTGGATAATTTATACAGTTAAATGCGGGCGTAGTCGTAGGCAACAGCTAGTTAATTATATAGCTGGTATATTAGCCCGCAACACCGTTACTCCTAAATTAGTTCAACTTGGGGGAACTGCAAATTTTTCTGCAATGAAATTCGGTGATTTCCAAATTTCATGAGAATCGGTTCAGAAGTTTTTGCGTGAAGGAGCAACAAAGAAACATACAAAACATTTGCAATTTTTCAAGTTTGTATAATATGTCTCAATGAAATATTCCCCTTTTCACAGATTCTTCAATTCTCCACAACAGCAGCAAAACTTGGAGCAGTTCTATCAGAATTACCAACTACCTGAGTATATCCAAAATCCATACCCTCAACACGTCGGACAGTATGGACTCTACAAACCAAATACGTCTGGAAACCAACAACAGTACGGATCAGCCTACAATTACAAATACAAAACAAGCGAAATACAAAAACGTATCCAAAATAAACCAAATTCTAATTTAGTTGATGAAGCAGACACAAAATGGACTTTTCCAGAAGATAACGGAGATTTCGTTAATGGATTCCATGTGGAGGAGGATCTAAACGATTTCAAATTCCCAGACAATATCAAAAATGATAGAAAAACGCGTGGTTTCGCGTTTCCAAGCAACTTCATAGAAAGTCCCGCTTATAATCAACCTAATGATATATTCGTATTTTCCAATCAAAATCAAATATACGATGATGAAAGAAAATATCGAGATTATAACAAATATTTTAAACAAAATAACAAAGGGGGTAACACGTATAACTTATATAACAATCCAGCTACGAATTATAATTATAACAATGCATACGAAGAGGTACAAACAGTTTATGTTGTGAGAGGTAACGGAGATCCGAATCGTCCGGAAGTGATAAAGTTGAAGCCAGGACAGTCTATCAGCGATTATTGATCAATAAATTGAACTGCCTATTCGGATGTTTTTACTAAAGTGTTCTTTTTTAGTAGCTTTGTATTCTCCTTTAATAAAACTAAAGTACCTAAACTTTTTTGTGGTAAAGATGAAGTTTTTTTTTATAAAAATAAGGGGGCAAACAAGCAAACAGGTTACTTGATGGAAAGCAACTACCGTCACCCATAGACACTCGCAACATCAGGGTTGCATGTGCGTCGCCGGCATTTTAAGAGGGAATACGCTCTCTTCTTGAAGGTTTGCAGGTCGTAGCGGTCCTGAAATACTGCTGGTGATAGTTCATTCCAGAGCTTTACTGTGCGAGGCAGAAAGTTACGCGAAAATCGTACTGTGGAAGACTGCCGCTCATCAAGACGATATTTAAATGTAGATTTTGTGGTATTGTAAACAATTAATAGTGTAGTTTTAATTTATTAGTATTTAGTTAATTTCCCAGAGAGATTTTATCTCCAGGCGTAAACATTTAGGTTATTGTATTTATATATGTCTATATCTGTACCTTTTTAAAAAATGTTACCTTAGAAGAGTTACTCAGAATCATTTTCAAAATAAATACTCTCTGTCGTGCTGAACTTCGTATCATTTTCCTTCTGAATTTAAATATATTATATAAAAACCGATTTCCACGGTTTAGTTTTCGTTGGAAAGGTCTCGGGCTCCGTGAGGTTTATAGCAATAAAAATTCAGGAAAAAAAATTTAAGAGAAAATCCGGCAAATAGGAAAATCAATTTTCATGCGCAGGGTCATCTTTGATGCATGTATGCACTACAATGGCGCCAGTGCGTGATTTTTACACAATTTTCGAATTCTACCCATTCGCACGTAGGAAGACGTTTGAAGTGGGCATATCGATGCCTTCCTCCCTCAACCTCGTCTTCTTAAAAATGGCTACATTTCAGAAGAGAAAAGAAACGGATTATATTTTTTTTTCTCAGTAATTCTACAAAACTAGATATGAGGTTACTTGATAATAACAATAATAATAATATCTATGAACGCTTCACACCACGTCAGTCTGGCCCCGTGCTAAGTACCCGAGGGACTTTTGTTACGGGTACCAGGCAACGGAAATATATTTAATACTTTTATACTATACACATATTTAAGATTTTTATTATATGATACACATATTTAATACACATCCAGACCCAGGAACATTGAAAAACTTTTTGCTCCGTCGGCGGGATTCGAACCCGCGACCCCCTTGTGAGGTTACTTGATAAGTAAATTGTTGCCTATCAAATAACCTTATATCTAGCTTTGTACAATTTATAAGAAAAAAAATATAATCAGTTTTTTTTTCTCCTGAAATGTAGCCATTTTTAACGATACGAGGTTGAGGTTGAGGCAGTAAAGCGTCGTCATGCTAAAAAAAAATAAAAAAAAATGCAAATTTTTTTTCAATTAAAAAAAATGGTGGATTAACGTTTGTATGAAAATATTTTTTAACACGGGCGAAACCGCGACTAGTCAAAGACTAGTATCGTTGATTTCTTTAGACAGGCGGGCTCATGATGATGAATTCTTTGAGAGCTTGTACGTAATTGGTGACAGAGGCTGTGTGGAATAGTTAGCGGACAGAATGCAAATCTTTAACAGAATCGTCACTGATATCCAATAAATCAGAGATACACGTTTGTATTATCCTAAATTATGACGTAGTTTGAATAAAAATTTTAGAGTATATTTTAAAAGTCCTATCATTTGGTTAGCATGTATAAGTATTTTGAGATCTTACACGATTAGAAAAAAATATTTAAACCTTTTCCACTTTTAGGTTTGAGGTTAAAGGTACGTTATAACTATTGAGGATGAGAAAGTAGCTATCCGATTTTCTGAGAGAGGAGTGTGATGATTTTATGCACTCTGTTGGAAATTGTTATAATTAAATATAAAATATGATCACGTAAGTATTTCAGACGTTGAATAATATGACCATGATTCAGGAATTATTGCCAGAGCATTAGGACTAGGTTTGATCATTTCCTGGACATTTCTGGAGCCACGCGTTTTTCGATCATTCGATTCCGCTAGATCATAGTTTAGGTCTCCAGTCCGGGAAAAAATATCCGGGACAACTAAGTAAAAATGTAGGTAAAGGTAAGTAGTAGAATGCCAAAAATCCTAGACATGTGGCAACACTAATTGAAGCGTTAGATCGAAAATGCAAGTAAATAGACAAACAGCTTAAAAACTTTACAAAAGATCCTTTAAAGGGTCTAAAAAGTAAAGCTGAGAGGTATTTCGTCATTTCCCTTGAAAATAACTATTAATTTTACAAAACAGTAATATTAGAATAGTTTCAAAATGATTTCAAAGTAACTATTTATTGAAACTTTGACATTTTTTCAAATATGCAAAGAAATGAACAATAATGAAATGCAGAGCAAATCCTTTGCAATATTTCGGCTTTCTAGATCCTTAGGACACGAGATAAAAGATAACGAGCTCAATGATTTATCTATAACTAGCTTTTGCACGCGCTAATGTTCGCCCGCGTGGAGTTCATAAATCGCGAAAAAATACGTATATTTTTGTAAGCCTCCATTGTTAGCATTATGTTTTTCCAAGACAAAAAGTAGCCTATATTACTATCTATCACCTTTCAGATAAGTAATTGCTAAAAACCAAGTCAATTAGTTGTTTCGTTTGAACGTAAAGAAATGACGAACAAACTAACACAATTCAATTAATGATAATAATTCCCATTAATGATATTAGAAACTGTTTCCTTAGCAGTAAGGCCAGCCACCGTTTCGAACTTTTTTTCTTATGTAAATTGTTACATTTCTGTTTTGAATAAAGAGTTTTTAATTATATTTATTTAATCTATGATAATACATCAAGGTAGACCTCCAGTAAACAAGGGTTATATAACAAAACGCGCGTCGAATCTCAACTAGTCGGTGCATTGTTAACTCTTACCGCCTTATAGATATGGTAATGTTCGCAGAGTGTGACTCCGTGCGCTCTTCCTAGAGAAAAACGTGGAAAACATATACCACAATCACGACTACTGAAGAAAGGTTTCATAGAAATGTACCTCCTTGTTCATGAAAATGTTTAAGCAGTGTTTAACTAATCAAGCTTGGCTGTCACTTTTTGTCGTGTCACGTTTTAAATATTCCGGAAGAGAACTGCGAATCTTAATTTTTTTTTTATTATATTTAGGGGGCAAGCGAGCAGACGGGCACCCTGACGGAAAGTAACTGCCATCGCCCATGGAGACGTCCGAAGAGTGCGTCGCATCGCAAGTGCGTTGCCGGCCTTAATGAGGGAATAGGGATAGGTGGATTAGGGAAGTTGGGCCACCGGTAAACTCACTCATTGAACGAAACACAGCACAATGCCGTTTCATGCCAGTTTTTCTGTGAGGCCGTGGTATCACTCCGGTCGAGCCGGCCCGGCTCTCCCACGGCAATGAGCATCCGTATTATGACAACATTTTTGATTACTCCTCGGCGCCTATTGGTCGTAGCGTGATGTTATATAGCTTTAGCCTTTCTCGATAAATGAACTAACCAACACAAAAAGATTTTTTCAATTCCGGCCAATATAGTTCTTGTCAGTAGCGCGCTCAAACCATGGAAAAAATAACCATTCTCAAGTCCCCTTAAAGGGGGGAAAAAGCGAAAAATAAAACATCGTCTTTCTCTCGTCACACTTACGACCGTCATTCATATGTCAGGTGAAACAGAACGACGCGGAATCGACGCGAAAACAGTTTATTCTTAATAACTCGATAAATATTCAAAATTTAAAAAAAAACGCTCGTACAGGTACTCAGTAACAGAATTTTGTATCGTGTGTTAAAATACTGAGTCCGTCGAATACGCCGTTTTACGAAACTAAGAAATATCCGTAAAAATTAGAGGCGTATTTGTGATTTTTTTTGTATCGAAAAAATGTTAAGCTATCGTGTTTTCGCTACTACAGAAGATCACAAATATAATGTAGTATCTATGTTTAAAAAATGAAACGATTCGTAGCTTATTATCAAGTCGACGGTTAAGAACCAAATACTGCTATCTACAAAATTTTACAGGAGAGGAAAAAAACTTAATATAAATTTAATATTATATGTTAGTTACGGATTATTTATACATGCAATATTCTTATAAAATACTACACTTTATTACTGGTCACCCCATTTTTTATTAGAAATAACGAGAAGAACAATATTTTGTTAGTAGACCTAAACAAAAAATTAATAATCGAAAAAAGTAGATAGCAGTATTTGGTTCGTAACCGTCGAAGTATTAAACGGAATTATGCAATAGTCAACTTTGCTTTTATCGCCCTCTTAAACACACACGAAAATTTCATCCAGCTCCACTCGTTTAGGAAGAGCTCGGTGACAAACTCACGTACAGAAGTGTAATAATGTTGCAATCTAACGGTGAAAGAATTTTTAAAATCGGATCACTACTTTTTCAGTTTCTTCGAAACAAACATAAAAAATAAAACGATACTAAAATACAAATCTTTCCACTTCATTAATAGTATGAGATAGAATTTTTCTGTTTCTGGTATCTGTGGCTTTACCGTGAGTTTGAGCAATTGTATTATTTATCGATACCCGATACGCTCGTTCCGCGGATGACCGCTAGAGGCGCTGAAAATTTTGTCATACAAAAAATTTACGCAGTCGCTATCGAGTATCGACAAATACTATAGCTTCAAACTCATGGTAAGGCCACTGAGTGCTGGGTGCGTGTTTTTTTCTCACATTCGACCGCGAGCGCGTTTCGCGTTTACTATAATTTTATATGGGATTTGTAGATGATGACCGCGAGCATCGCTAGGTGGCGCTGTACAAATCTCATATAAAATGTTGGTAATTTGACAAAAAAAACCCCTCAAAATAGCCGAATTATACTAAGTACGTCTTCACGCCTGGACCCGATTTAGCTTCGGAACACTTTATCCTGCAAAAATGTACGATTCCCGCGAGATCAGGCGCAGCGGAGTGGCACGCATCGTCTTGTATTCTGAAAGCACTGCTGCTTTAAATGAAAACATGCTTATCGCTTCAAAGTAATATGTGTCAGATATTTTCAATGAGCGCACCTGAGCCTGACTCAGAACCCATATCGAGTAACTTGTGCTGTGGTCATGGACACCATACTTGATAAAATAATGGTTGTAATGTATTACGTAGAGTACGTTCTGAAGTGTAGCCCAGTGCTGGATAGAGTTTGTGACGTCTAGAATCGATGCCATAATATTTTTTATTAATTGTGAAACATCCAGGTTTAGTAAAAATGATCAAAATAAATTGCAAGGTGATTGACTGACTGATAAAGTCATTAACGCCTAGCCTAAGCCACTGGATGGATCTAGCACCCAAGAGGATAAATAAGGTATGTACACTGGCAGTGAAGTAGCAGGGAAAAGATAATTTCATATATTGTTGAATAGCTGCAGTTGCCCGCGACTTCGCCGCGCCGTGTCCGCGTGACACCTTATAAACTTAAAATTATCCCGTTTTTCACAACATTTTTTGATTACTACTCGGCTCCTAGTGATCGTAGCGTGATGTTATACAGTCTATAGCCTTCCTCGATAAATGGACTAACCAGCTCATAAAGAGTTTTTCAATTCCAGTCAGTACTTTCTGACAATGACGCGTTACAACAAACAAGCAAACTCTTCAGCTTAAAAATATTTGTATAGATCGTCGATTGTATAAAGAAGAAAATAAAAAGTTTTCGCTAAGCTCTTTGATACAAAAATGTCTTTTCAGTTTTCATCATCAAAATTTTTCGTTAGCATTTACCTTTCAATCTCATAGCGTAGTAATAATAAAAAACTAAAAAATACTCGTGTAAAAAGCAACGCAAACATATATGTTTGCGTTTTTAATGATGTACTTAAAGTCTCTACAATTTTGAGATCAATATATATATATCTCTCAAAAAATTTCAAAACATAAAGAATTTTATGATCTACGTACCTATTTATAACTGTTTAAAAATTCAAGAAACAAATCTTCTTACATTTGACCTCGAGCAAAATTTTTTTTCAGGACAGGATATTGTAGAGTACTATTAATATTTTCTATAAAATAGTGTATTTTACATCTATACAAATTTTCAGCTCTAACCGAGCTACTCCTAGGGCGAGAGTTACATTCTTGTACTATATCAATTATGTAGAACTCTCAAATTCACAAAATAATCATGATCTACATTGTTGAAATTTTCAACTTAAAGACACTTAACTTTAATTACTTAAACCTTAACTTTAGGGCCAGTCCACACCCTAGTGTTGTTATCTTTGTAGAGTGAAAGCCGAAGGACAATGCACGGCAGTAACTCTACGACGCCTGTGCCGTGTGCACGTGTTGTGCGATAAAAAAAAAACGCGCGAAGTGACGACGAACGTTCCTTTTTCAAATATTATACAATATTCGGAAGTTAGTGACCGTTTAAAATTGTGATGGCAAGTATCACCTTGACTATTTTTTTAATAACGGGTTATACTAGTTGTAACGTTTTTCATAACTCTATTTTAAAGACAATAAAGTTTATCTGATAAGTTTTTTTATCAATAACAGTTGTTTACTAATTGGCCTCAGAAGATAGCGGTTTTTCGATCTAATAACGCTTTTTTACGTTTTGCTAATTGAAAACGAATAATTAAAAAATAACGACGTTATGATAATAAATAAATAATTTATATTTTAAGTTAAATTGAGTATTCATTAAGCATTTATACATAATTTTGTATTTTTAAATGTTTTTTGTGAAATGTTTCAACTTTTGAAAAAAATTAATAACGAATACTAAAATAATATTAAATATTGAAATGTCAGATAATTTTTTTTTTTTTGTAAATATAAAATAATATATCGGTAGTAAAACTTTTCTAGAATTTTCGTGCTTCTGGATCTTCAAATTATAGCATTTTTTTCATACTTCATTTACTTTTTAATGTTTTTAATGTTAACTAATATAACAATGGAATTAATCGTAAGACGACACATTCTTGAGTTCCGTTGTAACTTGTAGGCGTAGGTTCTACCAAGGCTAACTTTTTAACTTAAATAGGTCAAGCGTGGATTTTTGCCATTTATTCACTTTCTTTCTTATCAAAAGCCTTGCACAGATTTAAGAGGCTAGATGTTATCTTATCAGTTGATTGCAGTGCTTATATTGTGATAAGAAACATAACACCATCGGTTAACTGTGATTTAATAATTCAGGTAATAATGTGATATGCATAATACCACCTCTTGGCTCGTTAAAGGAGTTTTTAATTTGATATAAATTGATATGAATAGAAAAAAATATCTTTTAGTTTATTTTTACTTATGCCCTTGAAGACTTCTTTCTATAAAGCGATACTCAAAGGCTATAGATAAAAACACGTCAATTTCCTAACCTTGGAAGTTGGATCCCAAGATGTTTCGAGTCGCAAAAAATATATGGGAGCTATTGTTATAATTTCCTTATTTTGGTAGCCATTTTTATTAATTTACACGTCCAGGAGAAATGAGAATATCCAAAACTAATATAATATTAGGTACGTTGAAAAGTTGAAACATAAAAATATTTAAGTTTTTCTATGTCACCATAAGACCTTCTAGGGCGTTTGAAATCTTACAACCACATAAAAAATTGCCGTTTTTTATTATATTATTTAATTTAAAATAGGTTTAATGAATCGATTTGAACATTTTAAATATCTTTTACAATTAATTAAAATAAAAGTCCACAAACCAAACACACGATAATAAAACCGTTTAATTTTTTATTTAAAATTTAATTACTTAATACTATATGAAACCAGATTTGAACCGACTTGTAATGTCCATAAAGAAGAAACCCGACTGCACGAACCATTGCAACTTGCAATTCTAATTTGGCGCTAAAAATCCGCCATTTTGTATTTTTTTAATTTTGATATATCTAGTGTGACTCTAACAGTAAATACGAATCTAACGACACCTCTCAAGCCTTAAAAATACATACACATATATTTATTCTCTTGAAAAACATAACCCTTCGTTTGGCGCAGTCGGGTAAAAAACCTTATTAATGACTCTCTTAAGTTCAAGTATTGATTGATTCATATTTAGTTGTATAACATGCGCGTGCGCATGACCCTGCCGCTTGTGTGTGTGTGTGTCTGTTTTTGAGCCACCGTGAGTCACGCAACAGCTGGCGCCGAGGTTGTAGCAAGGATTAACTCTTATCCTTATACGATTTTAAATACTTCAAGTGTGCTCTGACTGTAAGTTTAATAAGATAGCTTTTGCCTCTAAAACTACGTTTTGTCATAGGATATCCAGAATTAAAACTCAAAGGATCCAAAAACTGAAATGGCTGTATAGCAATATTGCACAGAATTATGTGCAATTCATTATCGTACATTTATTTGCACATTATAAAAAACTAGACTAATTATAATAAAATAGCTACATCAAAATTAATTTAAAAAGATTTTTAAAATATATTTTGAAAAAATTGTAGTTGTAGACTGAAATGCTTTTAGCATTATTAATGCTATGATTATGATAAACTACACCAATGCGATGTTTATCCATCAAACAGTTGGAACTACTAAACGGATTTTATGGAATTTGGTAAACGAACATGATATTAGCCAACTTAGACCAAAGTACACTTTTTATATTGATATTTATATTGATAAAACCAAATAATATTCAATCCACGGGAAAAAATAATGGTAAAAAATAAATAAATAGAACAATATAAAGCACAAGAAAATAGCAGTTAACTAAAACCGCGTTTTGGACTTTAGTCGGTTATAAATAGTTGGACCGACGAGGAAGTTGAATCTTATAAAAACGTCAGAATAACTCCTCGGTTAATAAGAAATCTTGTGGTATTATCATTAAAAATGTATAAACTTGAATATTTTTGCTGCGCTTGTACGTTCTAGTTATACAAGATGGTGTACGTAGAGCCGAAATTCGTTTTTCTCGCAGGAATCGTACATTTTTCACGACAGAAACTATTCTAAGTCGTTTCCCGAAACTTGAACTATTTTCGGACCAAATTTCAGCATAATTCAGTGGTTGAAGCTGAAGAAGTACACTTTCGCATTTTTAACACTCATAAAATTATCAATATCCATAGAATATACTCGTATATGAGATGTATTCGCTGGGTGCATGTCAAAAATCGGCGAATTGTGATTTGAAATGACAAATGACCGCTAATCAAGTGAACAAACAAATAATTTTAATGTAAAGACGGCGATTAAAGCAAAATTGACTATTGCATAATTCCGTTTTATACTTGATAATAAGCTACGAATCGTTTCATTTTTTAAACATATTTTATTACATTTATAAACGTAGCGAAAACACGATAGCTTAAAATTTTTTCGATAAAAAAAATAACAAAAATGCCTCTAATTTTCACGCATATTCTTTCGTTTCGCAAAACGGCGCATTCGACGGACTCAGTATTTTAACACACGATACAAAATTCTGTTACTGAGTACCTGTACAAGCGTTTTTTTTTTAATTTTGTACATTTATCGAGTTTTTAAGTTTTTCGGCGTCGTTCTGTTTCACCTGGCATATGTATGACGGTCGTGAGTGTGAACAGAGAAAAACGATGTTTTATTTTTTGCTTTATTTGCCCCCTTAAACCTAACCTCCATAGAATGGGGCACGCAAATAGTTACTCATAGTAATTATTAAAAGCACCCAAAAAATTATATTCTCTTTATTTTACTAATTAAGTTATCTGGATACAATGTAGTCTTGTTCTAATCAACGAATACTCGAGATAGTTTCAATGAAAACGAAAACTAACATCCGTTTGATATAAATAGTTAATTTAACTAACTAGTTAATTTAACTTGACAGTTAACTTCTGGTTAACCTTTCTTCGCTTTCATTATGAATATTTACGAGGTACATTTTGGTGAAAACTAATCGATAGAAAACGAATATACCATTTGACGAAATTATAAAATTAAGTGGTTTTGAATCAGTAAAAAGTTCGGTTGTCATAAAATCTGAGACGCTACAAGACTAGTGTTTTGTTTATCTAAAATCTATTTCCTAAAGCATGTTTACACTAAATTTTTATCTAAATCGGTTTTACAGACAAACAAGGTTTTTGCATTTTTAATATTATCAGAGGTCGGCCTGTGGTCGTCCGTCCATCCAGTGGCGTAACTATACCGTTCGAGGCCCGTGGCAAATTCGTTTTCGTTCCACTGTGTTAAACCAATAAAAAAGTCAAAGCGGTTATTGTAAAAAATAATCGCTTGCCACTTCCGGCTAAGGGCCCGTGGCATTTTGCCGGCTTGCCACCTGTAGTTACGCCACTGCATACATCCATCCGCTATAAAAAACGGTCCTTAGACCATGATAAAATACACTCAAAACATGCGAAATCTCTTAAAAATCGATATACAGATATAGGGCATGTTTCACCGCTTACAGATAAGTTTCTGTTAGGCTATCCGCAACTTTTTTGACAGATTCTCCATACAACATCTGTCAAATAAAGTTGTCGATAGACTGTCTGTTAGCAGTGAAACGGGCTCTTAAACTCCAGTCAAACGAACATTTAAGTTTTGAGTGAAATAATTCCGTTTGATCTATTCGTGTCACAGGTCCTCTAAAAATATATGTGTGTTGCAAAACAGTTCGTTCCCGGATGCTGGGAGAAACAGCTACCGAATTTTATTTAAGTTTTAATCCTATTTTTCTTATGATGTTTAGTGGGCAAGCGAGCTGACGGAAAGCAACTGCCGTCGCCCGTGAACACTCGTGACATCCGAAGAGTCGCAAGTGCGCTGTCGGCCTTAATGAGGGAATAGGGATAGGCGAAGTTAGGCCACCGTTTACTGAACGAAACACAGAATGCCGTTTCACGCCAGTCACTGTCAAAAGCGTGATATCACTCCGGTCGAATCGGCCCGTTCGTGCCGAAGCATCGCTCTTCCACGGCAATGAGCATTCTTATTATGTACTTGAGAACTGAAAATGTGTTATTGGTATACGCCTCCACCGGGGTTCGAACCTGCACTTTCTCAAGTGCTGGTCTGGTACAGTTCGTCATTTCTTAAGTCAGAGATATGAAATTTAATTTCTGAAATGGTTAGCTACGTGTTTAAACATTTTTGGAATAAGGGGTAAAAGTTTCTATTAAACTAAAAATTTGGAGACCTGAAACTTTATTTGATACTGAGCTGCTGATTTAAAATTAATAAATACGTGTTCATGAGTTTTTTAAAATTCCACCCCTGAAAGGGGGTTAAAAGTTTGTATAATAAAAATACTTCTTTAAGCGAGCGAAGCCGCGGGAAGAAGCTAGTCTATTTTTGATTGGAAGTCGGTTAAAAATAAGTCGGGTTTTCCTTCCTGACAATATAACTCTAGAAAGCACGAACCGATTTCCACGGTTTTGCGTTCGTTTTAAAAGTCTCGGGCTCAGTGAGGCTATGCAAATAAAACAGAAAAAAATTTAAGAGAAAAGTAGGAAAACAGGGAAAATCAACGCGGAGGAACGTCGCGGGCAAACGCTAGTAATCTAAATATATACCTGTATGCGGAACCCTACGTGCGCGAGTCCAGCTCGCTCATGGCCGATTTTCTAGATATTATTATAGCGATAATGTAACAATCTAACGGTGAAAGAATTTAGCGAATCTAATAACTTGAAAGAAAATCATATCAGCACTTTTTGTCTTTATTCGTAACAAACAAACAAAAATACAAATCTCTCCTCTTTATTGATGGTGTGAGATAATATTATGTTATTCATACAATACTTAAAAGTTTGACGTCGACGACATCAAACTATAAATTAAAAAAAATAATTTATGTAAATTACCTGGTATGTAATAACGTTGAATAATTTATTCGTTAATATTTATTTACGCTAACATCACAAAATTTTAGATTTTTTGTGTATTTCTCGTACATTAAAGTTTTAACCATAAAAATTTACATTTGAATAAATTTATTTTATCTTCGGAGACTCTTACATTTCAGAGTTGTTGGCTTATGAGCAAAAATAATAAGAATTTATAATGGTGATCGCATCATCAACGTCTATCTAAAGTTCTGAATTCGATTAGAATAAAAAACTTTTTTTTTCTATGGACACTTTACACTAGGTCAGTCTGGTCCCGTGCTAAGTACTCTAAGGACTTGTGGTACACGCCTCCACCGGGGCTCGAACCTCACGAGTGCGAACCAAAGGTCCCACCCATTAGGCCACGCACGCTCTTAGATAAAAAATCTTAGTATAATATATAATGTGAACAAATAACTCGCACTTGACACTCTAATTCGTCCGAAATCCGAATCGTTCGCTGTCAAATTCAAAGAGAAAATGACTTCGATTCGGTTCCGATACATGTGTGTGTAGTGTGGACCATAAGGGCTCCTTTTCGATATTTTGGTTACGCAAACTCCGCAACTCACTACTTTTACTAATTATACCAAATAATTTTTTTTTCTGTTTTAGCATTTAAATATTTTTGGAACTCTAGGAAATATTTCTTTTTCTTAGTAATGAGGTCACGGGATCACCAAGTTTATAATAGGTACGTATTTTTTTACCGATCCTTAGTAAGTACAAACTATCCCAATAAGAATGCCTTGTCAAAGAACTCTTTGTATGGTACCAATGAATGGTCTATACCACCCTAAGACTAAAAACCTATTAAAGTTCTATTTCACGCCATAAACACCACAAAATAAGGTTCAAATTCTATTAACAAATACGTATGCAATTGTAATATATTGTAAATTAATTTAGACCTTACCGTAAAGTGTTAAGGGTTATATTGGTGTGCACGGTTGTGTATGTGTGTGTGTCAGCGGATGTTTCAACCCACACGTGGTTAGACTTTTGATTGGTTTTTTGTATTTAAAGCACGCGACTTTTAACACTTTTAATTTTTTTTTGGTGGCTTATCGTCAATCTATTTTTCTTAATATTAAGACTAATTAACTATAAACTTGATATTCGAATACATTTTTATCTTTATACAGTCGTTCTATGGGAGTGACTCTTTACGATGTATCAATTTTACTGCGCTTAAAACTTTAGTTAAGTTTTAAAGACACAATTTAGTTCTGTGTGATTTAACTAATTTTGGTGTCATGTACTAAACGTTACATGTTTTAAATATAATTGATACCTAAGGCATAAAAATACCTCACCCCCCAGATTTTAGTCACGCGCTAACGTAGTTCACACCCCACACTAAGTTATACGAAAAAAAAAATCATGGCCACCAATATCACCAAAATTCGAAAAAAAAAGCTATTTGTTGAAATCCACTCATCTAATTCGTTCATTACTTCAATTGTTATTGATAGGCCGCTCAATTCTCATTTGCTACGAGCTTTCGATAGCACAAAATACAGCCGTCCTCAAGCTTAAATGCCGTTAAGCAACGTCTGGTCGATTTTGACATTTTGCTGCCATCATAACCAGAAAAAAAGCTTTATCGACTTGTTTTAGCAACATTTTTGTGCCTTTTATAGTCATCGAGTTATTAAAATTAATATTGCCGTTATGAAGTACCAAGCCCTTAGAAAAATGACGTGTTTTTTGCTCATAGCTCAAAAGGTACTTTTTGTACATAGAGGTATTTTCGCTTGAGGACGGTAGAATAGAGATAGACCACTGCTCGTGTGATACCGGCGTTGATTATAAAGAGTGCTTGTTTGCGTGTTTAATATTCTTCGTATTCTATAACGAGGAAGAGAGACAACTATAAAATATACTTAATAATATAAAGCTGAAGAGTTTGTTTGCTTGAACGCGCTAATCTCAGGTACTGCCGGTCTAAGTTGAAAAATTATTTTTGTGTTGATTAGTTTATTTATCGAGGAAGACTATAGTCTATATAACATCACGCTACGACCAATAGGAGGCGAGAAGTAATCTAAAAATGTTGTCAATACTGGATAATTTATAAATTAAAATCACACGGACGTAGTCGCGGGCGACAAGTATTGTTCATTAAAGGTTGTCTGTGGTTTAAATTCCACTGCTAATTCTTGTATGTAAGTTATTTCTACTTAAATTTCAGAAATTGCCTAAAAAGTTACAATAGTTAACGCTGACGACCTGTGTGGTGCAGTAGCTGAGTACCTTGGTAGCTCACGCTGGTGGTCGCCGGTTCGGATCCCGCCGATGGAACAAAAGTTTTTCAATGGTTCCGGGTCTTCGATGTCTGTTATTTAATGTGTATAATATAATAAAAGTTTTAAATATGTGTGTAGTATAAAAGTATTAAATATATTTCCGTTGTCTGGTACCTGTAACACAAGGCGTGATGCGATTCTCAAGTCATTAGTGTAGATAGCTCACGGTAAACTTGTCGAGTAACCCAGTGGCTACACGGTCAGTTTGGCATCAGTTTATTCCTTCAGTATGGTGAGAATGACGGGAAACTGATAGTTTGTGTCACCCCAAAACTCCAATCCAACCAACGTGTTTCGTCAGTTTGTTATCAGTTTTTGATTCCATCAGTTTAGCGGCAGTCTGACTGATGGAATGAACTGATGGTGTAACGACTGCCTTAAGAATAATACTCGAGTATCTGTGCTATCAGTCTCAAACAGTCCCTCAGTCGCTCCGTGCTAACTCTGTCGGTCTCAGACTGACGTGTTGTGAAGTGTCCATAGGTATATTATTATTATCATAAAGTAGCATTCTGGCAACACTGCTGTATGCAGAACCCAACGATACATCGCCCGTTCGTGTCTGGCCCGTATCATCCTTTTAATTTTCTTATCTTTGCTTAAAGATTTATTATGCTTTAGTCCTCTGGACGAATTAAGTAGTAAACTTTACTTTGAAGTTTGAAGACTATGGAGCATGGGCAAAGACAACGATAAAATGGATAAGACGTTTCATTATTGGTCTTTACAATTAAAACTAGCTGACCCGGCGAACTTCGTACCGCCTTAGCGTATAAATGATGCACTACTTTATATTGTGTATCTGAGCTATCTTAGGTATGAGTACCTATTCAATTTGAACTGGAATCTTAGATAATATCCTCCATATAAAACTGAATC
>JAOTAV010044987.1:0-17256 GCA_026546445.1 Cyclargus thomasi
TAATATTCGATATTCTATCATTATCACACATTAAACACCGAAATAACACAAATTTAACAAAAAATACAAAACACACATCGTCACTCTCTGAAATCCCCGCCAAAAACCCTTGTCTCCTCTTAATATAAGTACAGATTGTATTCCGTGAACACAATCATTACGCTCATAGACACGGAGGTAATTTCAAGGAGAATCAGTGTTAATTAACACCCTATTTATATGATTCCGATAATAACAATTTCTGGGAAGTTCTTTGCCGTTATAATTTTAGTATTTCATTTTCTCTGTCAGATCTTTGTTGGTTTCTCTTTCTTATAAGTACCAAATTAGAATCCTTTTGTTATAACTATTATTAAAGTTAAGGGTGGAAGCTCATTCGTCAGCAGGCAGCACTATTGCCGTGGGAGAGCTATGCTTCGGCACGAATGGGCCGGCTCGACCGAAGTGATACGACGTTGTGCTGTGTTTCGTTCAGTAAGTCAGTATACCGGTGGCCTAACTTCCCTAATCCCCCTATCCTTATTTCCATTCCCTATTCCTTCATAAAGGCCGGCAACGCACTAGGTACTCTTCGGTTGTCACGAATGTCCATGGGTGACGGCAGTTGCTTTCAATCAGGCAACCCGTCTGCTTGTTCGCTCCCTAAATGTCATAAAAAGCCACACGCGCTGCATTATTTTAAAGTCTCGTACATCCACTTCACGAAATACGGCGCGTACGGTGCGATTGAATGCGTGCGAGGGTCGCATACAACGGCCTAGAACGAATTCTTATATTTCGTATGGTGCGTGCGCCTTGTGCAGTGCTGACAAAGCATGTCTTCTTGTTGACGAAGTATTTACTTTTTAACTAGCATAAGCCACTTTATCTTGTTTAAATCTGAAGACTTAATACTTTTGGTTGTAGGTGTCTATTATATAATGTTTATACCCAGTGTTAGGCCGAATATTGCTACCTTTTCATGTTTAGAAAAAGATGTTGTCAAATGTATGTCAGAGATCTAAAAATAAGGCTTGTAAGAGCATCATGTGAAAATTGGAATAAATAATTTATAACGCCTTACAGCCTTTGAGTTTCTCAAAAGGGCCTTTGAGTAGTTAAACACCCAGTATACCAACACTGAGCGAATCCAACCGTAGAAAACAATATCCCTACTGATAAAGCCTTAACCGTTGTATTGAAATTAAAAATTGATTGTGTCGTATGAATGCGATCCTGGCGATACGAGAAGCAATAAGTCACAAAACAATAGCACGATATTGAGATCTGCGAGGACTGCGAGAAGCTATTACCGGTGGTTTAACTTTGATAACAGAACTCAGGCGGGCAATAACACCGCAACATGTTATTGTGTTTGACTAAATACGAGTAAATGGAATTCATGAATTGAACTAGCTCTTGCCTGCAGCTTCGCTCGCGTAAGGTATTTTTCATACAAACTTACGTTTTATCCGTTTGGTAGATTTATGAAAACTAGAGGCCGCCCTGTGGTTGAAATTCGACCATAAATATTTTGGTCCATCGTTTAGAGGAGCTATAAAAACTATAATCTATTCTCAATTCAATCACTAAAGGTTTGGTTACCAGAACATTAAATTTTATTATTAATAAAAAAAGCACAGACGTCAACAATTAACAATGGTCATATTTCATGTATGATTATCATGTCATATCAAAGTGCGTAGCGTTTTATTTAGTAAAAATATGTAAGATAAAAGCATACTTTAAAACAATATTGGTGTTCCTCGCTCTTCCTCCATATTAACTACAACTGGGAGGAATTTTATGCTTTTTCATCTACGCGTCTTTCGTAAAAAGGGATACAAAGTTTTCCTCTGGCGTATTTATAAATAGATTTACTAACGGTATACATCACAACATCTACCTTCATGTCGAATTTCAACTCGATCAATCTAGTGGCTTTCCGCCAGTTTTCTGTGAGGCCGCGGTATGAATCCGCTCGAGCCGGTCTATTCGTGCCGAAGCATGGCTCTCCCACGGCATAGATATTTGACAATACAAAGAAGAGACAAAAATGAGTAACCAGCTTAAATAGTCGACAATCTCTAACACATATTTGCGTAGAGGCTATTAATTACAAAGAAGCATTACTCAACATAATATAGTGCAATACGAAACAGCAATTTATGAAATTTATCCTTCAATAAATAACCCAGAATGCTTTGTAGTCTTAAACTATATAAAATCTCTTGAGCTTTGCATTTACTTGTTTCAAAGTGTATTTTATGGTCGATTTGCGTTATTCTAATCTATGCATATAATAAATCTGTAGAAGGGTCAATTCCGTACATTGAAAATATTGAAAAAATAAATAGAAGGGGGTGTTACTGGATCGATACGAAAGCCAAATATGTGATTAAAAAAATTTTTGTTTGTCTGTATGTTCAGGCATCACGTGAAAACTAACGGTTCGTTTTCGATAAAACTTGGTATAATTATACCTTATTATCCTGAGCTTAAAATGGGATACTTGAGGGCGGAAGCTAGTACACTACAAGCACTACAAGCATAAACACTATAAGCACGAATGGGCCGGTATGACCTGAGGAAGGCCACCTCTCATAAAACCGGCGTAAAATGAATGCCATTTTGCGAGCGTTTACCAGAGTCAACAAATTCCCTACACTGTATTCCCCATTCCCTTAGAATACTCCTTTATAAAAGTCAGCAAAGCACTTGCAGCACTTTTGAAGTTGCAGTTGTCCATGGGCGCCGGCAGTTGCTTTCCATCCGGTGACTTGTGCGCTACCTACCCCTTTAATTTCATAAAAACTATTTAATAATAATAATAATAAAAAAATAATAAAACATTGATTCACAAATATTTCAATCCAGCACTCAATTGCGACTAGAATGGCACTGGATGCACTGAATTGCATTCCAATCCTAGTTTATTCATCATTATGTCAGTAGTAGTCATGCGCTGGACACTGGATTATTGGAATAATGTTAATCCGCTACAAATTTTTTAGTATTTAGTAGGGACTCGATTATGCGGACTACAAACTAATCCTATTAATGTACCTATAAGTCGTATTTTTGCGAGCATGAACGTGTCGGACGGAACTTTCATTACCCGGTAAAATACATAATCATCATCAGCCTATTGCCGTCCACTGCTGAACGTAGGCCTCCCCCAGTGAGCGCCAACCATCCCGATCTTGGGCAGCCCTCATCCATCCGCTGCCGGCAACTTTCTTTAAGTCGTCGGTCCAACGTGTCGCGGGACGTCCTACACTACGTTTGCCTAAGCGTGGTCTCCACTCTAGTACTTGTCTGCTCCATCTAATGTCTTCCCGTCTGCAGACATGACCAGCCCACTTCCACTTCAGCGTACTAATACTATGAGCTATACCGGTGACTTTAGTTCTCTGGCGGACCAGCGTGTTAGGAATTTTATCGACCAGAGATACTCCCAACATAGCTCTTTCCCATGCTATGGGCATAATATTGTAAACAAATTATTCGTACATATTTATGTCTTAATTATTCCTAACCCAACATTGATTTTCGTTTACCTGTTTTTTTTTTATTAAACGTCTTAGACTGTGTACTTAAATACGTTCAAAAGCCAATTTGCTTCATACTTTGAACTATCCAGATTTTCGATTATCTTGACAGCAATTTTTCCGGTTAATTGAGTGTCAGTACATTTTTATTGCGGTCTTACCGTGTTAATACATACCTAAGTCCAGCTGGGACTTTTCCGCTTCGTTACAGATAAACCATTTTATATTTGGACTACATAATGCTTATTTCATACCTCTATAACTCACAACGATTGCCAAATTAACATTATGAGCACCGACTACACATAAGGCGGCGTTTTAGATGTCGGTGTCATATGAATAAATCTCTATTCCCGCTGAGAGGAGGGACTTAAGCGCAGACATTTTTCCTCATTCGCGGGCGCTAACAAATTCTGTGTCAACATTGGCTCCGAAAGCTCCTACGTTTCAGTTACAACAATTTCCTTTATACGCCTGATTAATGACATAAGATCCGTGTTAATTTATGCCCTTATATTATACTAGAGAACCCGACAGATGTTGTCCTGCCGGGCTAATTGTGAATCTGAACCATTCTCGAGTCCGCTTGAACACACACACACACACACAAATATTCAGCAAAATCGGTGCAGTCATTCACTCCCACGAAAATGAGTATTATGTACTTGGGATCGGAAAATGTCTCATTGGTACACGCCTCTACCGGAGTTCGAACCTGTACCTCGAGTGTGTATATGAAATCTCATCAAACCTCGTACACTTGCCCGCGCTGAATCGTGGGATCGTTCGCTGTCATATTTAAATGCCTTCAATTCGTTCGGTTTTGAAATGTGCGTCCACCTTTAGGCGTAAAATCGAACAGCAACTAGGAAGACTTAGTAAGTACGAGGCAATTTCATGGATGTTACCTAAGACGATAAGGATTTACAGAGAGCGCGGGTTAGAAATAAACTGAATTACTACTTTCTAGGAGTCTAGAAATAAAATACTTGAGCGGCCAAGTGGCTCGTTCACAGTCACAAATGTTTTCACTGTCAAAAAAATAACGACGATTATTAATTACAATAATCGATTATATAAAAATATCTACGTTATAAAAATAAGTTGGGTTTTCATTCCTGGCGCTATAACTCCAGAACGCACGAACTGATTTCCACGGTTTTGCATTCGTTTGAAAAGTGAGGCTTAGAGCAAAGAAAATTCATGAAAAATTTCAAGAAAACAGCCGGAAAATAATAATTCTCATCTTTATTACCACGCGGACGGAGTCGTGGGCAACAGCTAGTATTCATTATAAAAAATCCTTTGTTCTGAACTACATATATGCATTTAGAAATCAACGTACAGCCTAAACCACTGATCTTAGAAACTAATCCAAAATGCAAAAAAAATAACAGGGAAGATTTCAGTTACAGTTCTTAGAATATCCATACTAATATTATAAATATGAAAACGTGTGTCTGTCTTTTACCCAAACGGCTCAACCATTTTGCTGAAATTCGGTCCATACCAAACCGGGATTCAAAGTATCTCCATAGTAGTTGAGTAGCGTGGTAGGTGTAGGAGGGGGGGAAGGCTACTCGCCCCGGGCGGCAGTTTATAGGGGGCGGCATATTACACAGAAAATAATAAAATATTCTAAATATTTGACAATATTATACTTCTAACACGACTATGAGGTCAAAATGCACAGAATATTTAATTATGTACTTATTCTGTGACAAAGTCTAGGAACATTTACGTTCGTAATTACAAAATACTGATGACGGTTCTTGCCGAAAATTCTTTAAAATTAGATCGCGGCCGTACTCCCGGGGATTACATAGGATAGTTTTTATCGAGGATAAATGTACGGTTTCCACGCGATAAACGATTTTTGCTTTTGTTGCTAATATTAAATCTGTGTAGGTAGTGACTACTTCTAAGAATTATTCTAAGAAATCGTAGGTATGAGAAACATAAATTGTGTTGTCTGAGAAAACATACAAGGAGAGACCCTTTTTTCGCCTTGTTTATAATGTATTTGTGTATTGTAATACATTAATTCACTTGTTTTGTATATTCATACATCTTATAGCTTTTAATGTTGCCTAACCACCCAGCGCCCACACTTAAAGTGATATATTTATTATTAGGAAGTAATCTTTAAACAGTAATAGTCATAAACGTAAAAAAAATGTCGGACAGAATCTTAATAGACACAGCAGTTTTGTGACTATAGAGTCGGCCCTGCTGAATAAACTAAAGCGGAAAACATGCTGATCGGACGCGACTTACGGACGCGACTGACAGCCGCGGTCTAGATAATACAATCAGAGAAGTTGAAACAGATACAGATCGCGGTTCTAAATAATTTGGTCCGCTTATGTTAAACTTTGCCGACAGATCACGACTTACGTGGAATTGACATTTTCCGTCCAAATGACGCTGGCCCGTCAACTGACTCTCTGTCAATTTCCCCCATTATACATTACAGTGTGCTACCTAAGGCGAAGGTCGCAGACGTTTTGTATCGACTGTCAGCCGCGTCTGACGTCAGTCTCTGACGTTTTTGTATGGACTGTCATTCGCATCCGATCAGTTTGTTTAAGCTTTATACTGTTTAAAATAATAACAGGATTAGCTAACCAGACAGAAAGACATTGGTTATTTCCTTGCACCTATCATAATTTTTAGTTGTGTTTATAATACAGGCTCTATATGTAGTGAGACTTCGTCCGACGTTTTTTTTCAAGTCCATGGTATCTTGTGCGAATTACGTTTTCGTAGATTTCATAATTCGAAGTTGCGAAGCAATCTCGTGGCAAATGACTAGTCAATTGAAATGAACTGAAACGAATGATAAATTTTAAATTACCGATTTGGTGTAACCGAGCATCTGCGTATAGCCACAATGAAAAATGTCATCAAATTTGCATTCGGATTAGCATATTTATTCACCGCTGAATACCAGCGAGCTAATTTTCATTCAAATCCGCTTCTCTTGTTATACTTTTAGGCGTAAAAGAAGAAATTTTCGTGCCTTAGGATAGCTTAATGTAAAAGACAATTTCTTTTTGCACAGTGAAATTATGCCTAAATACGATTAGTTATAATTTGTTAGAAATTACTCGCCGGTCAAATATATTTTTATCCTTTCTATAGGGCCATAGCACACGGCGTATTTTTACGCGAAGGCGAAGCGCAGATTACGCGCGTATTCGCGGTTAGTACGAGATTTGAACACAACGTCAGGTTGTTTTTGACGTGTGTTAGCTTCTCAGTAATAACGCTGCTTCACACCAAATTTAAGATATGTTAAATTAATTTAGCAATGAGCAAAAAATTGTAGTTCATTTCCAAAACTAAAGTACAATTTGTTAAAACTAAGTATTCTTGGTCAGTATCATAATATTGTAATATGATTCAAACGCGAAAAAGCTTTTCTGCATCGGGTCGTATTCGTCTACAATTTAGGGTTGCCTTAGGCCAGAATTTCGGGGATTATCCCGGAATTTTGCATATGTCCAGTTATTTTAATTTGCCCTGCCGGGTTTTTTTTTTCGAAATTTAGTCTCGGACCGGAAATCTTAAAGTGCAACGGAATCGCCTAAACATTTCTAGGGTCACGAACGCGTATGATGAGGCCTGAATCTGGCAACCCTACTACGATGTAAGGCGGCAAAACCTCCGAGATTTGAGATACAAAGCCTGCCGTCACCGCCGACAGAATATATGAGGCTAACGTAATATATGCGTTATGCTCCGGTTATGGTCTTAAAATAAAATGGCGCTTATATCTTTCTTGCTTTTACCCAGTGCGTGAGGATTTATTTTCATACAAACTGTATTTAATTTTCTAGTAGAATTTATCAGAATTATTTTCGAGAGAAGGTTATGCAGGCAGGGATGCCAAATTTTAGCCCGATTCGTCCAGAGGGCTGCGTCGGTTATTGATATCTATCAATTTGACTAACTGACGTCCACCTGTGGTTTTTCACTGAGACATCTAGGTATTTGAACTAGAGGTCGCACTGTGGTCGAAATTCGACCATACATTTAATCAAATATAGATTTAAATCAGCTATAAAAAAACTTTAATTTATTTTCTATTTTTAATTTAATCACAGACTTCAATTTGGCATAAAGATCTCGTTATCACTCGTACCATTAAATTTTATTAAAAAATCAAACTCCAGCCATCATCGCCATGTCAAAATATTGTAGTGTTCATAGCGTTTTATTTATTAAAAATATACAAAATTAAAGCATACTTTAAAATAATATTAGTATTCTACACTCCTCCTCCATATCAACTACAACTGGGAGAAATTATTTGCTTCTAAATCTACGCGTTCTTCGTAAAAAGGGGTACAAAGTTTTCCGCTTGCGTATTAATATATAGATATAAAAGATAGTCGTGTTAGTAACACATTTAAAAAATAAACGATTGAACCGATTTAGTTTAGTTGTAGAAAATTGATAGGGACGTAGCTTAGAACCGGGAAAAGGACATAGGATACATATTCTATGTCCTGTTCCCGGGGTTCCCGTGTGACGTAACATAAACCGCGGGGCACGGCTAATAAAGTATAAATGGCTTATTATCACAATGTGTAGTACCATTTTTTTAATTGGTATCATCAGCTCCAGTGTCATAAATTTTCCCAAATGTAAAAGCCTTTAACCAACCTCCTCATGTCTTCAATTATGTACTAATTTTTCTTTTTTATAATTCACAGTGCAACGTTGAAATCTGAATCTCCAAAGCGAGTTGCGTCCCATGAAAGCTAATTTGTGAGCGCTCGACAATCTTATCAGCTCGGCGGACAATAATTCGGCGGAGGATTAATTTTTACTGCTCAGCAAGTTTTAAAGGCTTGACAAAATATATAATTACGTCACACTGACTGCCTCGCTTTGTTGAGTTATCGCGAGACGTTCCTCACTTCGATGACGACGAGGAAGTAATTATTTAAACGAATTTGACTGAAGGAAGTTTAGTTTTATTTTAAAACTAGCTCTATCTGTACTCTACTGTAGTCTGTACATATGCCCGGCCAATCGGAAGCCCACGTGATACATTTCAACTGTCGTATAATTATAGTGCTGGACTTTGAAATCTTCGATAACGCGATGCAGGATTATTGCGCTTATTGTGGATGCCGTCACGTCGACGATGTTCGTTGTCCGATACAATGATCGTGCAAGCGTCAACATAATCTTCCCTAGTAATTTGTCAATTTGTAGATAAAGATAAATATAGACCAATATCGGCGGACAGAGGCGAGTATGCCCTGCCGGACTGAGATAAAGCCACGACAAAATTATGTCTACACGTTTTCCCGATGTTAACCGGTTTATCTCTTCATCTCTACTAGCCCTAACATGACATACTCATAATAAATATCGAACATTTGACTACGCTAGAGAGAGAGAGTGATATCTCGCGAAGCGTATCTTAGGCGTACTGTACACAATCGTGCTCACATGTCATCTCCTAATTCAAAAAATCAAAATCTTTTTATTCAAAATAAGTACTTCAAGTACACTTTCTGAACGCCGAAACTACGAAAACGTGCGCTGTTTCGTCCAGTGAGTGAGTTTACCGGAGGCTCCACACCTCACTTCCCATCCTTATACCGTGGCTAATTCCTTCATCTACATATTAATACGCGAGCCGAAAACTTTGTACCCCTTTTTACGAAAGACGCGCAGATGTAAAAGCATGAAATTCCTTCTAGTTGTACTTGGTATGAAGGAGGAGCGTGCAATACCAATATTACTTTGCAATATGGTTTATATCTTGCATATTTTTAATAAATAAAATACTACGCACACTACAATATTTTGACATGACACGATAAGCATACACGAAATACTCTTTTGTCTATGACTGATTGTTATTTTTTTTAATTTAATGGCCTGGTAATTTTATGCTAAATTGAAGTCCGGGATTGAATTGAGAGTACATATATTTTTATAACTCCCCTACACGATGGATTTAAATATTTATATGGTCGAATTTTGACAACAGGGCGACCTCTAGTTAAATAAGTCGGCAACGCATTTCCAACGTTTCTGATATCCACGGGCGACGCCCGACAGCAAAATACTCAACAACTAAGACACGCAGGTCTTCAAGAAGTGATGATGATGAAGTTGATGAAGATAGTTTACAAGCACAGTAACAGTATGAGCGGGGAAAGGACGATGTTACAGAAGTTATTTAATTAATGACGCCATGTAGGTGCCGACGTTTTGCTTCGTCGGCGCTCTGTACTTTACTAGTGATCATGATTAAACCTTACAGCTTAATCTAGATCTTGCTAGCTAGATCCAGGTAAGTAATGACTTCAAGTTGAAAATGGAACGTGAAAGAAATGTAACATATAGATTTTATCGATTCCGAAGTTATTAAAAAAATTTATGTGTTCTTCTTAAGTTTTTATGGCAATATTTTAAATATTGATCAGATCCATCTGAAAATTGAAGACATAAGGAAGGAGATAAGTAACATTTTAAAAACTCCCGTATTTTTTGCGTTAATAGACGTTTTTGGTCCCGAAACATTATTTGAAATTTAAATATTCTGGATTTAATGTAGCTAGATACACTTAGTGTATTGCTAGCTTTATAGTCTAGCTAATTAATGAAATAGGTAAGTTACAAGATTTGTAAAAATTTTATGGAAAAAAATTAGTACATAAACGAAGGTTGCCAAATTTTAGTTACCCGCTTCTTCCACTTATGGCTTAAATTATGTACACACACTTCACCTAATATAAACGCTTACTAATTTTGATAAACACAAAATACACGTAGAGCGTCTACGAAACCCCGACTCTGTAACACGCAGCGAAGTGTAGAGTTCAAAAACATTAAATCACGAGCTTCTCTATAGTTTCTGTATATTATACTTTTTAAATTTATTTGTATGTATTTATAACTGAGAGCTGGTAGCAAGTTTTGAGTAGGTGTTTGAGGCAAGCTGAAACCTTGTAATGTAAGATCCCACCAAAAGAGACTTGGCCTGTTTTTTACAAAATGTTTTTGGTGGGATCTCACTTATTTTTGTAGAAAGGTTATTTTGGCACAGTTTTTGTTAGTACACATCCTTGTATTTTTTCGAATCCGCTTAATGGATCCGTTGCCTCGACCTATTTCGAAAAAAAAAACACAACAGTCGTCAAAATAGTCAAGGTTTTTGCCAATTTTAAATAAAAAGAAATTTCGACTACCCTAGTTTTAATATTTTTTTCTTTATATGTTCGTATGAAAACTTTACAGATTCTACACAAAACAGCACCCCCGACTACACAATATATTTGTAATTTTAATTTAATGCTCACTTTATTGTCAACTTAAATACTATAAAAATTGCATTCTTTTGAATCTGCCGTTCTCGAAGCACAATATGAATAGTATGTAGAGATTAAATATTTGAAGGCGCGCCTAACGAGGAGATATTTAAATGGCCTTCTATTTGTGTTGGCTCGGAACGCACCTGCGCGCCACCTTTCGAAAGGATGCAGAATAAATATTTTCTAAACGGCCGAAGAAGGGCACGATTTAGCCATAAGTTTCTGGAACCACAAATGCCGCGGGATCTCGAATACTAATTAGATTTTTGCTGCTACTGAAATAATTTAGATGAAATTCAGTTTTGAAACACTTTCATACGCGGGATAAGGTTTTTGTTACGATAAATATTGAAGGACTAACTTTTCCAGCTTCGCTCTCGCAATGATGTATTTACATACATAATATTATCATCCCTTATTTTATCTCTGTAGCAGTATAATTTATTTGTATCAAAACTTAGTGGATACCTATATCAAAATATCTACCTGCATGCCCAATACCACCTTATCCGTCCAGTGGTTTGGGTTGTTCATTATTCAGCGTCCGTAGCCTAGTGGGTAAGACCTTTGGTTCACACTCGAGAGGGTGCAGGCTCGAACCCGGTGGAGGCATGTAACAATAAGATGTTTTCCGATCTCAAGTACATAATACGGATGGTCATTGGGAGGGCCATGCTTCGTTGTGTAAGGGCCAGCTCGACCTTAGTGATACCACGGCCTCACAGAAAACTGGCGCGAAAAGGCGTTGTGCTGTGTTTCGTTCTATTCTATATCGTGTAATGAGTTTACTGGTGGCCCAACTTCCCTAATCCCCCTATCCCTATTCCCATTCCCTCATAAAGGCCGGCAACGCACTTGCGACTCTTCGGATGTCGCGAGTATCCACGGACAACGGCAGTTGCTTTCCATCAGATAGCCCGTCTGCTCGCTTGCCCCCTAAATATCATAAAAATTAAAAAAAACAGTCTTGCCAACATTTAGCAGTCTTTTAATGCTTGGAGTCTTAAATTTTTCGCGATTTAGACAATTACTTTAGGCATAGCCTCCTGACTTAGCTATGCAACTAAAAAGTAAAAGTTTATCTGTAAATATTATCTGCATTGAATTTTTTATTTTATTTGTGTGCATTGCAGTGCATTCAGATGGAGCGAAGACTACGTTTTAATTAGCTTTCAGATTTCCAACGAGATTGCCTTTGAATGGTCTGAGAGTTCTCCGTATAACGGACAAAGGGAAGGGAACCTTTTTTCGTTAAACAAGTCAATGGAAACTTATGGATTTAATAATTACTATATGACACACCTATAAACGTCTATGAAAAAATTGATTTCCATCAGGCCTATGTATAGTTGGACAAACATAGCTAACAATACCATTATTAAAGGAAGTCAGCAACCACACCGCGTTGGAAAATATAATATTAATTTATCGGTACAATTACTCACACAGAACATTTTTTTTTTAATTTTAGTACTTTGGCTCTGTAATTTTTGACGGTACATTGGACATTTTTAAACATTTACTAAGTTCAAGGAAGGATTGTGTCATAACTGGAAGTAGGGGGTAAGACACCAGCTATTATGCATTCATAAGTAGGAGATGGTACAAAATAACTATAGTACCAGACGAGCAAGAGACAATATGCTGACCAAATCGAAAGCAAGAAACTACTATGTGAGGAGGACAAATAGGTATATTGTTCTTTAAATACTTAATGATTTAGATCTATTAAGAGAAGATTTTTTATGATATTTTAGGGGGCTATCAGGCAGATGGGTTACCTGATGGAAAGACACTGCCGGCGCCATGACCACTCGTAACACTTGAATGGGAATAGGGATAGGGGGATTAGAGAAGTTGGGTCACCGATAAAATCAAACACTGAACGAAACACAGCACAATATCGTTTCAAGCCAGTTTTCTGTGAGGCCGTGGTATTACTCCGGTTGAGCCGGCCCATTCGTGCCAAAGCATGGCTGTCCCACAGCTACGATAAAAAGTTATCACTACCATTAATCAAGAAAAAAATAAAGTCTGATTTACTAATAGACAAAACAAATATATATCCATTTGATAGAAAGTAAAAATATAAATTTTATAATACTCCAACCTCAAATACTATTGTGCTGAACTAAGCTAAATATTAAGATACTAAAATAATATGTTAAGTAGTTATAAGTTATAATAAGAATTTAGTTTTGTTTATTATTCTAATTTTAGCATTACTGTTGACGAGCGAATCTCGCCGTCAAACCATAGTTTGGAGAGATTTTAAATATCAGAATCTCATGTATTTTTTATTGAATGAATAAATGAAAAAAAAATGCTATTTAATCTACGGCGACCGTACTCATTACAAATTCCTTAAATAATAAATCCCTTCATTCGATTTTCCTCGAAGTCGATATTGCAATCATTACTGGTGACGTGTCCAATAATCTAAAAACATCTGGAAATGGAAAAATCGCTAACTAAGTCACGTCAGTCAGGCCCGTCCTCAGGGCCGGATCTACTACTAGGTCCAGGGTCAAATTCAAGGGGCCCACAGCTAACTCAAGTCAAAGATAGGTAGAGTAAAATGCGGGAAATTCGTGACTTTAGTAAAACACTTTTTTGGTTTGCAGCTTTAAGGATCCTCCAATCAATGAATTGCCGACTCATAATTTTATGTCGACGTACACGTTTACCGATAGGTACGTAGTAGTAGACTTAAAATAGAAACCAACTTTGAACTGACAAATAAAATTTTATAGCCCTTAGGGCCGATTTAACCGCTTACTGATAAGTATCGGATAGTCTATCCATAAGCATTTTTGACAGCTGTTGTATTATGTTAGAGCTATTGAAAAAATGAAGGGGATAATAACGAAGGGGAGCCTATCAGAAACTTTATAGGTAAGCGGTAAAACAGACCCTTAATAGTGTAAGTTAACCCAAGACCCTTATTCACAATGCTCAATCCAATTCGGAAACTTTACCGAGCGACATCCAATAAAAACTTGCCGTGATATGTATTTATCAACGGTTTCTCCATATTTGAGGCGACCGGTAATCGTGTATCGCCCACTAGGGCCCAGCTCTTTGTCCGGCCCTGGCCGTCCTCAGGTGATCAGGAATCACGATTGCCATTCCGCACCCCTTATGCTGACGCCGGCACTTGGGCACGAATTAACAAGGATTCTTATTATAAACGTGACATCCTCAAAAAACACTTCGACATTTTCTAAAGGTTTGTTTCTTGTATTTTAAAACTTTTGAATGTTGAATAATCAGGTTGAGAAGGTTTGTAGTCCGATTTCGTTATTTTGAATTTTGACGCGGTATAATTTATTAGTAATACTAGCTGACCCGGCGAACTTTGTTCCGCCTTAATGGCAATAAATAAGCAGATTGTGTTTTTTTATTGGAAAATCGAACGCTGTCGAACGGGGCAAATTGTATCCTATGTCCGTCTCCTGGCTCTAAGCTAACTCCCTACAAATTTTCAGCCAAATCTGTTCTGTCGTTCTTGAGTTATAAGTGGTGTAACTAACACGACTTTCTTTTATATAATATATAGATAGATTTGGATAAATCTTTCGCTATAGAAAAACGATGTAGTACAATCAGATTTTTGATAAAATTGCTAACAACAAAGTTACAAGCCTTCAAAGTAGTCAGTTAGAAAGAGAGATCCGATATTGATTGTGACGTCAAAGTCCATTAGCTGCAACGTTCATACTAAATTACGTTTTGAGAGAAAGAGATGGGTAGAAAACTTAAATCGCTAATTTATTACTTCTTTCTCAAAAGAATTCAGAGATTTTTTGTGATTCTATTAATCTTTTAGCCCACTATCATAATAATTTGTATTCAATAAATTTTGTTTTACACGCATCCTCCCTATTATGGAAGAACATCAACAGGTACCAGGCCCAATCCAATTCGTCCAGTATTTTGGGTTAACTGTTGATAAATATCAGTCAATCAGTCCCTCACTTATGTGTATGTTTAGCTTAAATTAGAATCGCAGAGGTAAATTTTTGTATTACGTATGGCTTTTGAGTTTGACAGCGGTTTCCACCACACTGTATAGAATAAGTAGATAGATCAGTCCCTTTCTAGCTGAGCAAATTGACATACAATGGAACATTCCATTGTTTGTCAGAAATGTTGTATGTCATTTACGTCAAAATAAGAAGTGATAATAGAAAGCAGTATCCTCACTTAACTCCTGTTAAGGAAGGCAGATTAAGTATAACCTAAATTTCCTAAAAGGTTAAATTATTCGAAATGAATGTTCTTCGAAGCGACAACCCTAACGGTTATCACAAGTCATAACTTACAAATTCACTAAAACTACCTCCCCTGCAATCATATTTAATTCCCTCAATAATTATTTTGTAAATGTCAAACGGGTTTTAATATCGGAGCGACAGAGGGCCTTGAACATGGATATATTAGTACTGGATAAGGATTGCGTGCTGCGTTGACTGTGAAGCAAGCTAAACACTTAAAAGGAAGTAAATTTTCATAAGCAAATAAAAATGTCTTGTCTACAAAGAGGAATTACATTCTAAGCGATACACATTAACAGAGAAGTAATGTGAGCCATCCGTGTCCGAAACTTATTAGGATTTTGGCACTGATAAATTAACCGCCAACCAACTAACGCTCGCACTAAAACAGTACGCACCAATAAGAGACCTGCGTGTACGTACACCGATACTTCCGACCAATCAGAGCGCAGTGGCTTTGGGCGGGTTTTTTTTCCGAAAAAAACTAATAACATTTTCTCTCGATGGTTTATATCTATCATTTTCCTCGGTCGCCATGCTCAGTTTCCTGGTGGGGCGATTTTTTTCACCACCAGAAATTCGTATAGTCTGCGGCCTGGCTAAGATCTTCGAGATTATAAACGGCGCCAGAAAATGTTACAAGATAAATGTTAAAACAGATAAAATGTGTGAAAGAATTCGGGAATTCGCCACACGCGAATATAACTTGAAAGCGGAGGGTTCTGTAGATTATTTGAGCTGTGACAAAAGACGGGCAGACAGACAGACGGACTGACAGATAGAGAGACAGACATCGAACTCTCAGCAGCAGGGTCCCGTTTTTACCCTTTTGATACGGAACCCTACGGAGGTGTGACGAATCTATAGGGTTTTTGCAATTTTGGCTTCGGAACTTTTTTAAATGATATTTAGGGAGCAAACGAGCAGACGGGTAACCTGATTGAAAGCAACTGCCATCGCCCATGGACACTCATGACATCCGAAAAGTAGGGACTACAATCCGAAAAGGAATAGGGATTAGAGAAATTGGGCCACCGGTAAACTCACTCACTGAACGAAACACAGCACAACGCCGTTTCACGCCAGTTTTCTGTGAGGTCGCGGCCGATCACTCCGGTCAAGCTGACCCATTCGTGCCAAAGCATGGCTCTCCTACGGCAATGAGCATCCGCATTATGTACTTAAGATCGGAGAATGTCTCATTGGTACACACCTTCAACGGGGTTCGAACCTGCGCCCTCTCGACTGCGTAACAAAGGTGTTACCCACTACGCACTGAAATTACATTAGAAAGGGTGTAACAAAAATAAGGATCGAAGTCAACTGAGGTTGTAATGACATTCGGGTTCCAGGTTTTTCCATCTCCCCACGGTACCCTAACCCCTTTACCGAGTAACGTATTTGTCGGAGCATGGTGGTTGGTATGTGGGTCAAATCGGTGGCCGCGGAAACAATAAGATGGTATCTGTATCTTGTAAACGACTTCCAATAAAGAAGGTTCCATGTTTTTTTGGATTTTTTTTTCATCAAGGTCTGGAATTCGAATGCGACGGATATAAAAAAGTTGACATTTCACGCTATCGTCACTTAGCAATCTTTACGAATATTATTAATTTTTATTTTATTATTTCAGTTGTATATCACGCGGGAATCGTACATTTTTCCAGGATAAAAAGTGTACTATACGTTGCCCAGACCTAATATTTAATGTACAGACACTCAAATTTTACTGTTATATTATGTGTATAGATGGGAAAGTGTGTTTGTTTATTTGTTCGTCCTTTCTTCACGTAACGGAGCAACTTTAGGACGTGATTTTTTGTGTGAAGTTAGTTGGGAGGCTGGAGAAGGAGTCGCGCGGTATATTTTGGTGCAACGGAGTTGTGGGCGTCAACTAGTCTATCATCTATACTAATATTATAAAGAGGAAACCCTTGTATTTTTGTATTTTATTTATATTATTGTTTGTATGGAATAGGCTCGAAAACTACTCAACCGATTAAAAAATTACTTCTATCATTACTAAGACTCTTGACGACCTCTGTGGCGCAGTGGTTGAGCTTTGGTAGCTCACGCCGGGGGTCGCGGGTTCGAATCCCGCCGACG
>JAOTAV010044998.1:0-17255 GCA_026546445.1 Cyclargus thomasi
CGTTTCATGTCAAGTCATACGGGAACGCTGTCGAACGGGATAAAAAGTATCCTATGTCCGTCTCCTGGCTCTAAGCTGCCTCCCTACCAATTTTCAGCCAAATCTGTTCTGCCGTTCTTGAGTTAGAGTGGTGTAACTAACACGACTTTCTTTTATATATATAGATTACTACTAATTTATTAGTAGTTTATAATTGTGTATTAGAGTAACGAATACTCAAAAAGCTTGATATAATTTTAGTTACACCCTTGAGTCTACGACGAAGTCTAAGTATTCCGTAAAGTAATTAATAGTAAATCATAAAAATGATACTCTCTCTACGAAATTAATCTGCGAAAGAATATTATCGCAGAAAATTAACAAGAAAATCTTTCGTGGGAATTGATTTTGTGAATTGTGGACATATCATATAATTCTTGGCCAGCTATGCCATTATTATAATATTATTTGAAGATTTCATAAATTCATTATAAGCGCATTATTGGAAAAATAATTTTTAGCGCGTGTCTGCATTGCGATGTTTATCAAAGCGATTTTTTCCCCCTACTTCTGTAACGAATATTCGCTGTGGCGGGAAAATATCCGCAAAAGCTATAAAACATTGGACGTATAAAATCCGCTGTGCGGACATTCTCTGAGCGTGTCCAATTGTCCATACTGCGAATTTTTATCGCGTGGACAAAACTAGTGTGAAAAAATCGCGTTGATAAATTTTCGTAGAAAAATGGAAAACACTCGTTCAGGCGGGGCGACTGCTAAAGGCTAAAGTGTTAATATGAGCCTCAAATGGAGTTGTTATTTAGGGGTGAAGTGACGTGAACAGCGAGGGTTCTCCACTACTCTCCAGTTCTCCACGTCCACGAGGACTGCGGTTGTTGACCTCGTCGCGGATTAAAAACTGACAATTACGGTCTCGACCTACACAGGCGGGTCAAGAGGCTGATTAGAAGACTGCAGTGTTTTTATTGTTCTAATTTTGTTTTGTTTGTATTTTTTCGTTGCGAATATTTTTTTAGTTAGTTTTTAGTTTAAACTGTATGTTACAGTTTTGTTTTGTAACAAGTTGGTGTCCGCAACTCGTAGCGCGATAATTTGTATATCACGCGGGAATCGTACATTTTCCCAGGGATAGAAAGTATCCTATATGTTGCCCAGGCCTAATAGCTATTAAACAAAAAAAGATTTATTGTCTTATTCATTCAATTAAACATTTATTTTGTAAAAATATTAAATGTACAGACACTCCAATTTTACTGTTTTATTATATGTATAGAAATACAGTTTAAAAAAATTAACGTTTAAGCAATAAATATTATAACTCATTTTTTTCCATTATATTTTGATAAACCTTGTAACTTCCCTACTTCTTTATATAGGTAGTGTATCCAGCTATACCAAAATCTACATTCTTTTAATTTTAAATTATTTTTTTGGCTTCTTTAAGGGCCTTTTATGCAAAAAATCGGCAATTTTTAAAACGTTTGTTACCATTACTTCTTCCACTTGTCTTTACATAAGATTCGAGTAAGTGAATTAATAAAATATATATAACTTTTATGGTATACTAATCATATTTTCTCATATAAATATTAATAGCCCCTAATGTATTAGTTTAAAAGCGTTATTTATAACGTCTTTACGATAAATTGTATCAGAGCTAATTGCGAAGGAAATGTTTCTACTTTCATTAGGTGAGACTGAGCTGGACGTTCAGGCAGTTAGCGGCCGTAATCTGATCACTGGTCCTAATTGTCCGTTCCACAGTTTGTACACTATCGTCATAATTGACAAAATGTAGAATCAATATTCCCTACATTGAACCTTATTTTGTTTATCCTTGATAATCATAAAACAAGCAAACATTTTAAATAAATAATAATTTCAATAATGGAATACATGTCGAGTATTGGGCATTGGCCAGAACAGCTAATGATCATCCATGTCCAGACTAAACTGTCTTTATTTTATACTAGCTTTTGTCCGCAGATTCGCACGCGTTAAGAAGTATTTTCACACAAACTTTCAAACTCTAAAAACAACCCTTAGGGACTGAATTTCACGAAATCCCATTTAAGTGAGCACCTATGTACTAAAAATAACCCGAAGATGCAATATTTAAAACGCTTTTATATATTAAAAAAAAAAACAAAAACAAAAAAAGTTGAAAAAAAAAAGAAAAATGGTAGGGCACCATTTTTCTACCGTACATTCTAATAAAACCCCGAGTAGTATCGGCATTTAGAACTGAAAAATAAAACATAATGAAAAAGCTAGAGCTATTCAAAAACAGCAATATGGAGTGAACAATAATTGTCTGGGGAGGGCAATCCAGCTGTGGGCCGAGAGCTCTGTTGTCCAGCGTCCATTGTAGATGACATGACCGCACGTCATTTCACCTGCGCATTCACTGCAGACATTTACTGACTGCTATTGTAAGCAGAGTTTGCTAATAGATCTACACCATTTTATTTTTTTTAAAGAAAGCTCTTGGAAAACTTTTATAGACGTGTTTAGATTTCAAACTTTGAAATAATAAATAACAATCAAGTATAGTTCAATACCTAATAATAAAATGGAAATTGTGATGGACGAATCTGGACGAAACCGTAAAATACATATAGCAAAGTTTTGTTGACTACTTTCGACTTTTAACTTCATTACTTTTAAAAGCGACTGACTTTTCAATTAGATACGGAATTTCATTATAGCAAATTGAAACCACAAAGTCATAAATATTTGGTCACTCCTTCCTGAAAATTCGAGGTTAAATTAGCATTTAAATTACTCGCGGAGTCTCGATTCGCAAAACTGATGTTAATTTCGCAATACAGTTTCAGGTAAATATCGAGTCAGCGGGAAACGTTCACAATTCGCAGCTCGTTTGCTCCTCGTTAAATATAATGTTTCCCTATATATTATTATCAGTTATACGTTAAAAGTATATGTTAAAGGCTATATGTTCCGTTTCGATAAATTCCGTTTTGGAGTTTTTGAAAGATTATTAAGTCTAATATTTCATATCACATCTTTCTCTCCGTAGGACGGATACATTTTGTGCAGTAAATAATAAATAAAAAAAGTTCAAAGTACGGCGTACGGCATAGAAAACACTAGTACAAGGGTCAGAGGCTTTAGTATTTAAATGTACAAGCAGAGAAGTTCAAAGAGATATAAATTGTGTATCTAAGTAATTGTGGTTATGTCAAACTCAGCCGACGGTTCACGACTAATATGGAATTGACATATTCCGACCAAATGACGTAGGTCCATCAACTGGCTTTCTTTCAATTTCCCCGATTATATATTTTTTTTTGGCTTCAATAAAGATATTTTTATTATTATTTATAAATGGCTGTTGTGGAATCACTCGAAAGCCGTACATTTTTACAGAATTAAAACTGCCGGGATAAAAAGTATCGCCCTTTTTTTCGGGACTCAAGGGGTTTAAGGTGAACAGACACAATTCCGCATCCATACTAATATCCATATTTGATATTAGAAATGTGAAAATGTGTGTGTCTGTCTGTGTGTTTTTGTCTGTCTCATCACACTCACACACACACACACACCACTGAACCGATTTCGCTGAAATTTGGTATGCTCATATTTTAAGTCCCGGGAAAGGGCATAGGATACTTTTTATCTCGAAAAATGTACGGTTCCGGCGTGGTAAACGAATTTTGGCACAACGGGTTGGTAGCATGATCTTAGTTTACAATAATAGTATGAATGTACTATATCTAGACCACGAAAATCTAATAACTGATATTACACAGTACAAAAGCGAAACTTAATCGATGCCATATTTGGGGTCACGATCGCTCCGAAGGTTTACACAACACTAAAATCACTTTGTTTATGGTTGTGGTAAGTAATGGTTATGGTAAATAATAAATATCTATAAACTTTTATATTATTAAACAAAATTAAATTAAAGGTACGGTCATATAGCTAAGTAATGGATAGGAAAACAAGTAAACGGTAACCTGTTAAAAAGCAACTACCGTCACCCACGGCTTAAAAACATATAAAATTGCAGGGCCGTTGTCTCTTACTCCAATAAGATTCATAAATTACTTTTCCTAATATAATTCAAATTTATGACCTCAAAAATGTAGCGATTCATAAAGACACCAAGCGTTCACATAACAAAGGGTTCCAGAAGCAATTTCGGATCGTTTGTTTGGCAAAATTCCCCGAAGCTTCTGTTCAAATACCTCCAGTCTACATAACTTTGACTTCGGTTCAGTTTACCAACTTCACCACTAAGTAGTTGTGCGATAAAATAAATCAATTGTTTCTTAAGTCGCACACTGTTTTGCATACAATTTCGAGTTGAAAAATTTAAGCGTGAATTATGGGTAAGTTCAATTTGGGTTCCGTTCGTTTCAGACGGGACCAGTAAATAATTACTCGACTCGAAAACCAGGTCACTGTTAAAATGACACTGTCTGTCTCTCCATTTGTCCGTCTCTCACCAAGCATCGCGAAACCACTAAAGTTAGAGACACAGTAGAAATTAATATTATTCATTATGTACAAACAAGGAAGTTAAGAAAAGGGACATATTTGTTATTGAAGTAAGTTTGCCGAGTTATTTATCCAAACCCAGCCAATAGATCAAAACTAAATTGGAATTGATGTGTGATTTCAATATTATTGAACATGAGCAACTGTTGCGCCTAATGGATGAATTCGTTTGGACTAAATCTGTTTTTGCTTGAATCGGTACGGAACCCTTCAGTCACGTGGAAATCGCACTTGGCCGAATTTTTAATTAAAATCCTTTTACCTTTCTAAAAATTGTTATCTCACCCCTTTTCTGAAAGGCGGGCGCCATTTTTATGACAACGCGTTTTATCTCGGTGTACAATGTTGTAAAATGCTCGCTAGGTAAGCTAAATATTACGGCACATACCTTCTCATAGTACCCCTGGAAAATGCTCTACGAACTTTTATTAGGTTTAACTCACATAATGGTAGAATAGTAACTAAATATCATGCTGTATTTACCGCACAAGGTAAAGACATAATTGGAAAAGTCGTATCGCGTAAGGTGGGGCTAGTTAATATTATCCGTATACGTACTGTATCCATATCAGCGCTTAAGAGTATCAAGCTTCGTATTTTTAAAAATTTAAATAAAATAGAGGGCAAAAAAGGTGTCACCAGATGGAAAGAAACTTCCGTCGCCCATATGCAATATTTTGCAACAGAAGTTTTCTGGGTGAGTCTGGCCTTTCATGCGGAAACATGGCTCTTCCACAGCATTCAAGTAACATACGTCCCTACTAAATTTCATAATTAGAATATTTACAGGATGCCCGCACCGTGAAATATAAAGTGGCTCAACATAGTAACAACATTCCATTTTAGTCCATCAGAAAGTATTTAACATGCGAAGCACTATAAGCGATATTTGAAAATTGACGCTTGATCGACGCGCCGAGTAAAACTAACGAGAAAAGTATTGGACGTTTTCAGCCATTTTCTGATACGAAAATGATACGGGAACATGGCTGCCGAGAGGCGGAAAATTCGCGTTATTCGTCTGCACATTAAAATACATGTTTAAGTTATGTATAACTTTATGTAACCAATATTTTATTGAATACTACAATCATGTACTATACGTAAATTACAATACTTTCAACATATTCCGTATAAACCTTCCTAGTTTGAGAGCCTTTTAAATGCAAAACTCAAGTTACTTAACAAAAAAATTAATATCCAATACTTTAAATATTATAAATCTAAATTTTTGTGTGAATGTATGTCCGTTAATCACGCCGAAACAATGAGGGCTAAGGAACAGTAATAGAATACAAATAGAAAAAAATGTTGCCTGTCTGTTTGTACGCGCTAATCTCCGAAACTACCGGACGGATTTGAATAATTTTTTTTATTTAATAGCTATTAAGTTTGGGCAACATATAGAATACATAAAAACAACTACTAGTCAAAAATTAAATTAATTTGTATGTATTTTATTTATAGGTGCCGAACGATGTGTCGAAAATACAGACAAAGCTGCGAGTATAAAATTAGCGTCTCAAAATATAGATAAACTACAAGTAGTAACATTGTCGTCATCACCCAACGAGGAGAAGGCCATTAAAACAGAAATAGAAGAAAATACAGCAGAGAAAAAACAAACCCAGAAAGAACTTTATCCATCGTCTGTCCTAATAGCGGGATTATCAGACGGACAAATTAATCCGTCAAACTATTGTGACTAGTCACGCGCTACCCTTATACCGTTTAAGGTATACACCCCACAGTGTATAATAATGATCATTATGACTGTTGTAATAAGGTCCTGTGCGAGGTAGAATATTTCTGTACGGGCTGTTCGTCTAATACCTAACCTAATGGACAGAGCTAATCCCTAACGAGCGAACTCTGACAATGATTACTACCTCTATATTCGCAGGTTCTCTGTTTTGATGCTCTTAATATTACCTATTATGATCTTTAGTTTAGTATTTATGCACATTCCACCGTGTTTATTTCCTTTGTTGACTTTTTTTGTCATTAAAACAACTTTTTATTTTATTAACATTATTAAAAAGTAGCTTATGTGTGCAATGTAGCTATACTACAGACAACTACTAGCGGAACCAACATATATTTAAAATTCACATCATCTTTGAACACACGAAATATTTTATTAAAATTGGTCCAAGTCAATAATACTTTCAGTGATATCCACACGCAGTCAAGCAAAATACCTATGTACTACTCAATCTCATCCAATTTACTAACGTTTTTTTAAGTGAAAAGGTAGGTAGAAAACATCCTGAAAATCTTCCACATCTGTAATTCGAATCTTTGATTAAATTCGACAAAAGTTCTATTTATAAGCTTCGGCCATTGAGGAGAATTTCTCTCGGTCGTGGTATTGATCCGGGGGAGAGCTTAACTTATTCCATTGTTGTTTCATATTAATTATGTTTTGCAAATTCCTATTACGGTTCTCGCTGTTATAGGAAGAGTTTATTTTATTTTCATTAGTTTTAAGGAAATAGGTATTGTTTTGTTTACGTTTTATACTCATTGTGATGAATTTACATATAAACATAAAATTAAGTTGTTTTGGGGTAGAACATATCTAAATTATAGGACTATGCAATTCTTAATACTTTTTGGTCTTTATGTTATTACACAAAACAAATTTTACAGCTCCTTGGTACGGCTTAGTAAATAATATAAAAAATATATGCCTATGGCCAGTTGTCGAATTGCTGATGGGCAAATTATTATTCGTACCTAATCAAATATGCGTTACTGAATAGATAAACTCCGGTCAAGAACAACAACCGGGCAAGAGAATTAGGTCCATTACAATAATCAACTACAAAAACTAAGTTTGGAAACCGATTACAATAATCAACTACAAAAATTACAACAGCTGAAACATTTAGAGTAATTATTAGTATTAGGGCCTGAACTTTTAACCTTAATGACACAGCTAAGGTTAAAAATTCTTATCTATACCGACTAACTAATATCTATAATTACTATGCCTCAATTATTTTTAAACGAAGAAAGGTTTTTATCGATGCTATCAAATATTACATCTCATTTATAAAATTCTCGTGTCACAGTTTTCGTTGCCATACTCCTCCGAAACGGCTTAACCGATTTTAATGAAATTTTTTGTGCCTATCCGGTATCTATGAGAATCGGTCAACATCTATTTTTCATCCCCCTAAATGTTAGGGGTAGTACAACCCTAATTTTTTTTTGGCAAAACAATGCTTGCGGGGTCAGCTAGTATACTATAAATAAAACAGGAGAAACATGGTTCAGACACACAATAAAAAATTATTGTGTGTCGTCTGGACCGTCGACCGCACAATTTTAATATTTCCACCACGAAACATACTATTGATACGTTAAAGCGAAAATTACAGTAATTTGGAGTCATTAGGTCGATGGAGTCGTTACGTTCCAACATAAATTATTCAGCGCACCGACGTGTAAATCAACCAAATATTCAATCGCACGTCATCAATTATTACCACCCAATATACCTAATGACTGTAATAAAGTCAGTTCTGTAGAGAATTAAATGATTTCAATTACTTTTGTTACAAATGATACGTTACACTTACGTAATAAAGATCGAATTGTTGTGCGCAGTAATTTTATGTGATTTTCTCATGTCAATGTGTTATAGCAATAGGCATAAACATAATATAAAAGACTTAAAAGTTTCAACACGCATAATACGTACACCATTGCTTTGTCGAGGTACCTAAAAGAATTTTAATTAATAAAATAGGCATACTGGTCAATAATTCCTTATAAATGTTTTGCACAAAAATCTGATCCGTGAAGTCGGAAAATTCCAGACAAAATCCGATTTCGTCGACTAAATTAAATATCATTTATAAGGTTCAGAACGTTCTTATCCCAATACCTAATTTTATGGATTGGCTTCAAGTCAGAATGGTTTAAATGGTTTTGTTACAAGATACGTAAACTGCTAACTGATGCGTAAATACCTCAATACAAATGCTATTTAGCGTTAATTTAGCGTTTTGGGAAACTTAATGCCATTGGAAGGACTACAAAGATAAAAGAGTCCAATATTTTTGTTAACAAAACATGAAAAACTTTAATTCCACTTCGTCTGGTGGTTAGAACAAATTCTTACTATTTATTAAACGAAGGCAACAAAGTCCGTAAAGGGCCAAAATATTTTTGAAAAGGCCGCTCAGCCCCGTATAGACAAGTGTCAAGCGAGTATCGTTTACGATAATCGCTTGGCGTGTTTTTGTATGGGATTGACATAGACGAACAAAAAGTCTCGTGAAATAGTCGAGTTCAAATATGTCAATCCCATACAAAATAAGCGAAACGATTAACGTAAAGGTTAATCGCTTGTCATTTGTCTAGGGGGGCTGAACTGCTGCATTTTCACGTATTTTTGCCTTTTACAAATACATTAAGAAGAGAAAATTAGCCAAGATAGTTTTAAAAATCTAGCAAGAGTAACAAAATTAAAAATCTATTTTTATTATTTTAGTGAGTAGGAGAGCGTCCGTAGCCTAGTGGGTAAGACCTCTGGTTCGCACTCGAGAGGGTGCAGGTTCAAACCCCGGTGGAGGCGTTACATAACACGGATCCTCATTGCTGTGGGAGAGCCATGCTTCGGCACGCATGGACCGGCTCGACCGAAATGATATCACGGTCTAACAGAAACGGCATTGTGTTGTGTTTTGTTCAGTGAGTGTGTCACGAGTGTTTATGAGCGACGGCAGTTGCTTTCCATCAGGTCTTGTTTCGCAAACTATTTTTGCACGTTCCAATGTTAAAACCACTACTAAATCATCCGGGTTATTAACTAACTGGGCTATTAACTACAACATACAACGTATTGCCTCAAGTATATTTTTGGAATATTTTTGAATATTCCAAAAATGTTGTTACCAGATCTCAAATATTAAGTGAAATTACTTTTCATTATTTTTTCTTCTCTCTTTGGTTATTCCATAGTGTTACTTATAATAATTCATTCCTCTTTTTTACACATAAAAGACCGAAAGCGTGATAGACTGACATTAACAATATTGCAATATTATAATACTCGAATAAGAAGTTTATATAAGATTCTTTGGTACAAAAATCAAATATAACAAATAAAGGATAAGGGCGAAAAGCCCATAGATTTTTTTTAACATTATTAGACCCTATTTTTAACATTATAAAACTAAATAAATAGAAATTCATTCCGATGAGAACGGCTTTTCCATGCTTCAAATGAAAAAGTTTACTACTGCCCCTTACCTAAAACCTATTGTAAACAACATTATCTGAAAATGAACGATTATTATTATTATTATTGATATAGCCTTTTATTTTCCCTATAAATAATAATAAATATAAAATCGATTTGTGAGCTTCAAACGATATTGTGCTCGTTAAGGCGAGGCATCGGTAATTGGCGAAAACTCAAGAGCCGGTGTAATCGCATTAAGGCCTGATCATCCGAACTCCGCCGCTCTCTGTTCGCCTGGTACAAACGTCGGTGAAGCCTTTATGCGCTTGCTTTAAAATAAACCTTCTATACAAATTATAGCATCTGTTACCCACGATCTTACGGATTGATTAACGACAACATTAAGGCCCCTAGTTATAGGCAGCGCTTAATACTAAGAGCATGATCAAAACATTTTGAGATGTTGTTTTCATACACAAAGGACTCTTTATGAATGAAAACAGCTTCTTAAATTTTTTATCATGCTTTCTAGTATGAAGTGCTGACTAACTACGGGTTTAAAATTGGGTCCGCAATTTAAGAACTTTAGTGGTGGTGAAATGATGTTCGTATATATATTTTTTAGTTATTACTGAAATTAGAGAGCATGCGAGAGTTGAGTCACCTGATGAAAAGAAACTGCCCGAATCAGAAGCGTTGCAAATAAGTTATCGGAATTTTAATGGAGAATTAGGCTGCGAGAACAGGAAATAGGGCGTTAGGCAGTGCTTAACTGCTATTATTAGTGACATGTATTCAAGAATGCATTCATCTACAAAAATTTTAAATAGAAAAAATAACCACCATTTTGTGTAAAAATTTAATTCACGACATATACTTGAAAGACTTTTTTCTGAGGCGAGCTAAATGATAAGACTTTACGTTACGTTAATGATCGTAGACTTTCTCGAAAGCAAGGAGAGCCCGTTAATTAGTCTCTTATCAGAAAGTTCTGTCTACTAGACACATCCATCAATCATATTGTCATGTAGTTTTGTTGCATCTGAACAAAAGCATGAAAAAGAACTATATAACGTCCTTAAAAATTCATAGGAATTCTTGTCGATGCATTTATAAAAGATTTTAAAACTGATTAAGACTTATAACCATACATAACATTCTATTCCACCTATTAAGATTTAACCACGTTTATAAAAACGGATACATAATAAGCTTAATGTGCAAAAACCAAAAACCCGACCGCCAACCCGACGGGTTTTTAACGGGTCGGTTAAAAATCCGTCATCTTATTTCTTTCATGTTTTAATAATACCTCTCTTATAAGACACTCTCACAGTAAATATGAATCTAACGACACCTCTCAAGCCAAATTCCATCATGCCGTTTAGGCTGCAGAGCGTGCCAAACAATTTTACATACTTATACTCGTATACATACTCCCGAAAAACATAACCCTTTTTCTGGCGCATTCGGGTAAATACCCTAAAGCATTATCACTAACTTTTCCTTTACAAGTCCTCGGATCGGACGTCATGTTATTTAACCAGTACGGATTCCACACGACACTCAAATTCCTGTAACGAAGTTGCGGGCTACATGTATTTATGTTGTGGTAATACTCCGTATTTGTTGGTAACAAAGGCTCCTGTCCCCAGCCGCCCATCCGCCATCGATCGAATATAAATAGCCCCAAGCCTGCTTCGTGCCCCAAGCCCGCCGGCAATAACATACAACCTTTTTACCCTACAATGGCAATGGCAAAATGTATGGTTTATTAGGTAAGCAAATATATATGTTTTGCTAGCGTACATTTCTACTGTAAACTGGGTTAGCATTAATATAAATAATGCAATATACGGTCCTTAATAATTAGAGGTTGTTATATCTAAATAAAATTGACTGTATGAATTTTTGCAAACCTATCTTTTTTAAGGTTATGCTACTTTATTGTAGATTTATATCCCATGTTAGCTTTTGAAGGAACTAGACACAAGCATAGGCGAATAACTAACGTCTTTTGTTTTAGTTAAAACAAATTCATTTTACTGAAACAATAGATTTTCGCGTTTCAATCTACATGTAATGTAGGAAAACTATGAATCACTTTTCCATTCCTCACGTTTGTATGTAATTGAAAATTTAATGTCTAGGTTACAACAAAATAAGAACCAAACATTAACGACGCAAAATCTTAATGGAAATTTCTCGTTATCGCTAAATGCTGTTGGTCGTAGCAACAGTTTATGTAATTAAAAAAAAACAATTTGTGACATAGATTTTTTCGATAAAATTATTTATTCACTTACCTAGAATCCTCCTCTAGGCCGTCATCTGGACACGCTACTGTTTATATAACAAAGTGCAATATCATAGATCAGTTCGGCGTACAGACGGGTGAACTGCGAGACGACGCACGGGGCACTGACCAAGCTGAGCGAACCCCGCGCCGCCCTGCGCCAGAGAAGCCTTCGCGCAGAGGCGACATTGCTGAAAGGAATGACAGAAAAATTTTGCAGTTCTATATCTTCTCTGAATTGTCTTAAAAATAAAGTTTATAAGAAATCGAAACACTTTTGTACAAGAAAAGGAAAGGAAAGGAAGGAGGTAATTATTTTACAGAAAATTTCAATTCATTTTCATGTAAGTATGGTACAACATAAATACTCAGGTGACTTAAAAATATTCGTGTTATATTCGTGATTTTTATTAGTATGATTTGTGATATTTAAAGATATCAATTGCACTTATATTAAGTATTTCGATGTCAATGTTTAATTTCACTTTTATTATATTACGATTCTTTGTTTACAGTAATATTTATATAACAAAAAAAGTATATCGCAAACGCTCCTCTCATTTACACGTACGGTACAAAATACGAACAGTCGCTTCTGTGTACATAATCTTTGCGCCTCGCCGAGGGCGGGCAGATTCGATATTGCGCGAGCTCTCCGGAAACCGCTAGCCCTTTCGACCGTTGTTTCACAACGTAGGGCCATCCAGATCATTGCGATGACAGGTAGAGTACCTTCGTAATCATTGGCCCTTAAAGTCCCTTCTCTCTAGAGTTTTATCTGTTTGCAATTTGCCGACATACTGTTAAAGGATAGAGTTCATTTAGAAATAAAAGATTTTGATTTATCATTTAATAGCTATAGGCAATAACCTGAAGTTTTAATAAATAGAATTACTTGACAAAACTCAAGACTTTTAATAAAAACAAAAAACTTCATCAAGCTTTATATTGCGAACGTTATATCATATGAATGAATAAATATGAATTCGATTTAATTTTAATCAAACCAGTCATGTTACAAACTCTTTGATGGACTTTTAAAAGTCGCAATATTTCAGAGCAGCACTTTAGCTCTGCAGGATGTTTACATATTCATACATCGAACGACTGAAACCAACTCCGTGAATGCACGAAAATAAATAGTTGCGGATTCGCTTTTTAATGAGTTACTTGCTCAGAAATATTCTGTAACCGAGTTTTACCTTTTATAAATAAAGAGGTAAAGCATTCATGCACCTTGCTCGTCCTTTTTTACTTACAATGAAGAGAGACTAAATTACGTAGATCGCCATTTCGACGGCAGAGTATTAGGATCAACTACAAAAACACGATTTTACAGGAGGCGAAAAAAACGTTTATCTTATATATATAAAACAAAGACGGGTTTTGCTTGCAACAGTTATAACTCGAGAGCTGCTGAACCAATTTTCATGGTTATTGATACGTTGAATTTGTCTCCGCTCCGAATAGCAGAATACATCTGAAAAACAATGAAAACCGACATGTGTAATAAATACTTGATCATTACGATAAATTCTCATTTGATTGTTACATGTTAAACATTTGCCAATCCAATCCTGTCAAATACTGTAACTATTCATGTGCGTTCACGAATTTATTTTGTGTAAAATGTTTGGAAAGTTCATTAATTGTTATATTTGTTTGTTTTAGACATTAATTTGTGTAAATTATTTATTTAATATGTAGTTATTTATTTCCGAAAATAATACCTAAGATTTTTTTTACAGGTTTATAAATATGAAAATGTCTTTTTATAAGTGTCTATGATTTTTTTTGACCAGCTATTGTCTATGTGTTGAAAGTTTTGTGCTAGTGACAGAAACGAGAAATTGTCGAGCGTCGTTATCATACACAACAAATTAACAGAGGAATAATCTTCGAAGTGGAAGAAGATCATTGACTGTTAGGCGGTACGAAGTTCGCCGGGTCAGCTCGTATCGTATAAACAAAAATTAGGGTTGTTAACATCACGGAACTTTCTACAATTTGGTAGTTGGTATAAAGGTTTGGGGGACAAAAAATCAAACGGGTCCTCTATCAGAGGAGGAGGAGAAGCTTCTACCGCCGCCAATGGACACTCTAAACATCAGAAGAGTGTCAGGTGAGCTGTCGGCCTTGTAAGAGGAAATACTCTCCCTTCTATAGAACTTGTAGGTGGTATAAGTACGGAAGTACTACTAGACATAGATCATTCCAGAGTTTTTAGTAGAAAGCTACGAGAACGGACGGTGGAAGACACTCACTCATAAGATGACGACGATAGTACATTTTTCGAGTAAGACGCAATCTGTTAGACCAGAGCTGTAGAGAAGCGAATGCAACCACCTCATACTCACCCTAATACTATATATAATAGACCGAGAGTTGGTAGCAATTTTTGAGTAGCCATTTGAGGAAAGCTGAAACCTTGTAATAACCTTACACCCCAATACGGAACTGCATACCTGGCTGGTGAATAGGGGGACTAAGATAGTAACTAAATATAAAGGAAATTTCCAAAAAGTATACTTAATATCCTCCTTGTTTAGTGATGAAAAATCCTGTATTAAAAAATCAAGTTGCCACTAATACATGTTTTGATTGATTTTAACGTATAAGGAATCGTAAGATTCGTCTAATAGCGTTAGTGACACTGGGTTTATTAAAAAATTTAAAAGATCAAAAAATATTTTTAATACAAAATTGTGAGGTTCCGAATTTTTTTCGCCTGTTTAGGTCGAGTAGGGTATCAAAATGAAGAGTTAAAAATGGACATTCTAGAAATATACATAACTCGATCTTTAAATTGCAATTGTTCCTGCAATTTCCTGGGTTTTTTGTTATTGGCTTGTTTACTTTAGGTAAAGTAAAGATAGACTCCGCTTCTCGGGGTGTAATAGAACAGGTACATAACAAGGCTGAAACCTTGCCTCAAAAACCTTCCTCAAAACTACTCCCAGCTCTCGTATCATATAGACACCAATTAAAATGTACCAAATGAGCCACGTATGCAACTACTTTAGTTTGGGCATGAATTATCGATTATGTAAAGCGGATTAGGTAGCGGGCAGGCGGGCAGGCGGGTGTCGGCGCGGGGCCTGCTGTATTATTTATTGGCTTTCACTAGCCAAATCCTATATTCTGGCGTTTAATTTTTTATAAAGCGAAATCTTCGAAGGAAAATTATTAAAGGCCAAAGGGCTCAACCTACCGAATTCCTCATGTATGTTTACCCGACAGCGCCAGATGGGTGAAAATACATGCGTTAAGTTTTCGAGAGTATGTGTGTATGTAAAATAATTTGGCACGCTCTACAGCCTAAACGGTTTGATGGATTTTGGCTTGAGAGATGTCGTTAGATTAATATTTACACCTGCAGTCCTGGAGTTGGGTTTTTCGTTTTTGGACATTTATACATTGTTAATGATAAACCATAACCTACTAATATCATCCTCGGTATCAAAATATTGCTAGTTAAAATAAACGCTCGGTTCAACTTATAATAGCCCGACTATAAAATCAAATAGTTTGAATTTGTATCTATTTGACTTACTTATAAAATACAAAATATTTTTTCTGTAGATCAAAGAAACAAGAAAAAACAATTTTACATAATACCAGCTTTTGCCAGCGATAACGTCGGCGTGGTAACAAAGTTGAGAATTATTATTTTCCGGCTTTTCTCTTGAATTTTTCCTGTTTTTTTTTGTCATGTAAACCTCACAGATCCCGAGACCTTTCCAACAAATGCAAAACCATAGGAAAAATTACGCCTCTACCAGTCAACCTTTTTCCCATTAAATTCTACTCAAATTACTAGTTTTAATTTTTTGCTTTATAGTTTTTGCTCTATTCAATACCTTAAAAATCCTGATATTGATTAAAACTTTAATAACATTTCTTACATGACCCAAAGTGATAATTCTTTTGGAAAAGTCGGTGAAAAGTCTCGAGAAGTTTTCGAGAATGTCACAACTTAAAACTTCCGAACAGACGTTAAGTGAAATTAAAATGATATCTCAAATAAAAATCTGGAAAGTTCCGGAGATGCTCGAGAAAACTCGGAGTCAAGTCTGTAATTGCCAAGTCGGAAATATGTTTTATGCGACTGACGTCACGAAATTGGACACTAAAGCGCACAGGCTGCTAGAAATATTCTCTAAATATATATTCTTTTTCTATATTTTTATATGACACTACGACTATATAACCATGATCAGTTTCAAGTAAAGGCGGTAAATCAATTTCATTGTTCCAATAATAGTTTGAGCAACGCTACATAATATTGTCAAGTCTAAAGTCTAGTCAAAGTGAAGGTAAATCGTCAGTCAAAGCGTTAAGTCAAACTGGTAGACGCTTTACTAAATTTTCGATGGAGCTTTGGAGAGACACATAAAAAAGCACGTTTCTTATAGTTGTATAGTGATACACACTTGTGCATGATAACGAATATTTAATGGTTGATATTCTACCACTATAACGCTTTAAAACCCGAAACAACACAAATTTAGCGAAGAAATACAAAAACACAACATCACTTTTTCACATCCCGCCAAAATACCAAATATATATTCGTATATAATTTATTAAAATTCGTCAGATTTGGCAAGATTAAGGTCGATTGTCCATCTACACCGTCAACCGAGAACGAGATTTTCTCGGCCGGATAAAATGCAACTTTATGACATAGACTAAAGGTTTCATTTTCTCTACGCCTTTAATGACGGCGACAACATTGACGATAGAGCAATGTCGCTATAAAATGAAACTTATAGCCTAGATCATTGCATGCATTTTATAGGACCGAAAAAATCTCGCTCTCGGTTGACGGTGTTGATGGACAAACGGCGTAAAGCTGGACAAAGCTGGAAAAACTTTTGGTAGATTCGAGGATGTTAAGCGTATATTTTGACATGGTTCACTTTTCAAACTAGCTTTTGCCTGCGGCTTTGCTTGCGTGAAAACGATTTGCAATGATCTCTTATGAACTACGTATTCTTCAACTGTAGATTGACCGATAGTAAATTATTTAGTCCGCAAATAAGTAGGAATTAAAAAAATCTAGAAAAAAATTGACGACCTCTGTGGCTCAGTTGGTAAGCACGTTGATAGCTTAAGCCGGGGGTCGTGGGCTTAATTCCCGTTGACGGAACAAAAAGTTCCTGGGTCTTGGATGTGTATTAAATATGTGTATCATATAATAAAAATCTTAAATATGTGTATAGTATAAAA
>JAOTAV010045009.1:0-17255 GCA_026546445.1 Cyclargus thomasi
AAAATTGATTTCCCGCCTTTACTTGACACTGGCCATGGTTATAGCCAAGCGCCATATAAATAAATAAATAAATAAAATGACTTACATGGAATTGACATTTTCGGACCAAATGACATAGGTCTGTCAACTGGCTCTCTTTCAATAGGGAAGATGCGTGTAACACAAAATTTATTAAATTAAAATTATTATAATAGTGTACTAAAAGATATACAGAATGACAACATTTTTTTAATTCTTGAGAAATAAGTAAGATATTAACGATAGTTTTCTACCCATCTCTCTCTCTCAAAATGTAATTTAGTATGAACTTTGTATGCAGCTTATTGTTTTTGACATCACAATAAATATCTGATCTCTCTTTCTAACTACTTTAAAAGCTTATAACTTTGTTGTTTTCAATGTTATCATAAAACGAATTGAACTACATCGTTAATTAATAACGATAGATTAATCTAAACAAAAAAATAAAAAATCATGCATATATTTTATTTCCCGCATTATACAAAACAGTTTTGAGAATCATTAACAAAAACCAGCCAAGTGCGAGTTGGAGCGCATTGCTATAGGGCGTTTTGTAAACCCTTTCAAATAAGTTTTATTTTGAATCTGGAAAAGATATACTCGTAGAAGCACAAAAATTAGAATTTTATCACACGGCTGGCAACGTTCTGGATGAGGAGTGAGCTAGCTAGGAGCTGTGGGATGATGTTTATATAAAGGAAATATGATAGTGTAGTCTATGAACAGAAATATGGATTAGGCTTAGGATGTAACAGCAAGAATACCATACCAGTAGACAAAAAAATTTGGAGAAACATTATTCTGAAAGCCACTTATAAGAGAACACGTTGAGCAAATGACGTCGTCGTCTACAATCACACGATGTAGACGACCAGCAGCGACATCTATTATCAAACAAAAAAGAAAATGACAAAAAACATGTTTGTTGTATGAGAGCACCCCTGAAACATTTTTTTTGTTTTAGTAAATACTTGTGATAGCGAGCGGCAACATACCAAAAATAGGTACGAAAGTTTGGACAAAAATTCTCAAAGCGAGTGAAGCCACGGGCAAAGCTAGGTGTTACATATAATCGATACAAAAAGCGACACTTCGTAAATTTTATATAGCACGGCCATTTTGGAATACTTACTAGGAGCAGAGCAATCAATCACTCTATTTTCGCTAGAAATAACTAAAAATGTGCTTGCACCCGGTCTCTGGAGTGTTCTTTATGAACTGTTCCACTGAAAAATACTGGCTTAATTGAAGACATAAGTGGAAGAAGCGTATAACCATACTAATTAAAGATTTGTTAAAATTTTTTAATAAAATTTTAACAAATCTTGTTACTTATTAATTCTGTTATCTAGCTAGTGTATCTAGTTATACTTACGTCGAAACCAAATCATTTTAATTTCAAAAAATGTTTAAGGTCCAAATAGCATCCATTACCGCAAAGATCCGAGAGTTTTTAAAATGTTAGTTATTTGCTTCTTCCACTTACGTCTTCAATTGTAAACAGAAACAATGGTCTTACCAAAAACCAGCCTTAAATCGCGCCGACTATTCGTGTTTAACTGAGTAATCTACAAGCAACAGACACAGTAACTGCTTCTGTTTTAAAACTCTAACTGGCTGTAAAATATAAATATAGTACCGAAATATAACCTCCTCGTTTTTAGAAGTCGGTTAAAAAGAGAAATTTCATAACTGCCGTTCTCAAGCTAAAATGCCGCTATCTACAAAATGTACTTTTTGAGTTATGAGCAAGAAACACGGCTACTTCATAACGGAAATATTAATTTTAAGAACTCGATGACAATAAAAGCTAGAGTAATTTCGGTAATATACCTCGATAGAGCTTTTTCTTCTGGCATCAAATAGTCAAAATCGACCAGATGTTGGTTTACGGCATTTAAGGTTGCTTGAGAACGCCGACAAGTCGATATTAATTTATTGGCAATATTATTATATTTCATTTCAATGAAATGGTTCGCTTAGTGTACCTTTATGGTTGCACTTTTTAACTCACAGATGACGTTAGTAGTACATTATGAATTGTTATAATTATTATCTACTAGTTGGTGATCGCAACTTCGTTGCGCAGAAATTTATATATCACGCGGGAAAAGTACATTTTTCCGGGATAAAAAGTACCCTATATGTTGCTTAAACCTAATAGCTACTAAACAAAAAAATATTTATTCAAATCAGTCCAGTAGTTCCTGTCCTGTGTTTTTTTGCCGAAATTTGTTCTATTACTGTCAGTATCACCACATTGATTATTTTGTAAAAACATTAAATGATAATAATAATAAACAGACACTCAAATTTTACTGTTTTATTATATGTATAGAATAGAATAGGCAAGATTTTGCCCGCGGCTTCGCTAAAAAAATATAATTTAATTTGGTTAAAAACTAAAACGTACCCGAATCTGAATAGTTCCTTGGTCTGTATTAGACGTCCTCAGTTAAATAACACATTGATTAGATGCAAGTGTTTAGCGCCAGAACCAATATTCAGTGACAATAGTAATAAAACCACTGAGCTATCGCAGTTTATTTATTATTATTTTTTATGATATATAAAGGCAAGCGGGTAGCCTGATGGAAAGCAACAACAAATTTCGACAAAAAAACACAGGACAGGAACTACTGGACTGATTTGAATAAATCTTTTTTTGTTTAGTAGCTTTTTTTATTAGGTCTGGGCAACGTACAGGATACTTTTTATCGCGGGAAAATGTACGTTTACCACGTGATATAAAAATTTATGCGCAACAAAGTTGCGGGCACCAACTAGTAGATAATAATAATTATAACAATTCATAATGTTCTACTAACGTCATCTGTGAGTTAATTATTATTTTTTAACAAAAAATTGAAACCGACTTCCAAAGGAAAAAACTAAAATAGTACAAAAAAAACTAAAAGTATTAAATAAAAGTCAAAGTACAGACGCCGGAGGACGCGGAGCGGAAACAAATCTTGAGACTCTACCTAATCGGTGATGGTGGTTGTTCGTTATACGGCATGATCATCGTATAACATCCACATCGGACGCTAGTACTTCGTCAACACGCCGATTAAAGGCGAATTTATACGACTACCGGTGGGCAGAGGCAAGTATACACAATAGTGTATTCGCCGAATGTGAAAAGGAGCCAAAATTTGAGATGCACAATCAGAGAAGTTGAAAGAAATACAGATCGTGGATCTAAGTAATTTGGTTGGGTTATGTCAAAACCAGAAAGCGACATAGAATTGATATATTCCGACCAAATGACGTAGGTCTTTATATTTTTTTCTCTTTATTATTATACTTTAATCTCTAATGCTATAAGTAGTAATAATTACTATTACTATAAGTAATGGTATAAGTACAACTATTGTAAGTAGCCTGTTTCACCGCTTACATATAGTCTATTTATTTGACAGAGACAACTTTATGTGACATGTTTTTTATGCAGAATATGTCAAAAAAGTTGTGGACAGCCTAACAGAAAGTAAACGGTGAAACAGGCCCTAAGTCTTCTCACAAAGACCATCGTACCGTTATAAAAACTCGATCATTTGTCCGAAGACCAGTAACTAATTATCTTACGCAAGTCAAGGGTTATATCAACAATAAGCGTGTCCTTTGTCTAACACAAGTGTGGACACCCTTCTGTCTATGGACAATAGATTCTATACCAAATATTATTACCTAGTTGAAATTAGTTATGTTACCGTCAACGCCAATTTGCAGGATCTGGTATTGTAAACAATTTCTAGTTTAATAACCCTACAATTTCTAGTTTTCTATAGCTGGAGAGCTGGGAGTACTATGATACTTTCTCTTTTTGGGGTTCCGTACACAAAGACTTCGATGTCTGCCCGTCTGTCTGTCTCCAGACTATATCTCAAGAAAGGTAATAGCTATAGAATTAAAATTTTTACAGAATAAGTATTTATGTTGCCGCTATAACAACAGATGTTCAATTATATGTTTTCTTGCTTGCCTAAGTTCGAAGAGGCCAGGGTTCGACTCCCATCAACTCATTTTTTATTTTATGACTTTGTTTTATAATTGTTTAAGTTTGTATATATTTTTTTATAAATTTAAAACTTATTTATACGTTTAAAACTTTCAAAAATGCGTTAATCCCATTTTTTCTTCACTCCTCGCTTTTCCTTTTTTTTTTTTAATATTTTACTGTAACACCGTCCATAATGATATAAATGTACATTTTTATAAGTGTTACGAAATAAAATATAATGTCTACGAGGCTGACGACCCAGTGACCTATTTTTAGCACGCACTGTTCTTGACAATGGTTTACAGTCTACAGCTAAGCTCTATATTACCTCCCGTATTTTCAAGGTCTGCTGCCTTCAAGGTCGCTTTATAGGTAACAAGGTAGTACTGACTAGGTAGGTACTAGCATAAAGAAATTATAATATTATATTAAAATAATTGATCTATGGTACTAGGTACTATTTATTATGTACTACACATAATATTGTATATAACTAGGTAAAAGTGGCTTTCCAATCATTGCGGCACGTCAACACTTTAGATAAAATAGTACCGTTAAAGTAGGTTTAGCTTGAAGAAATTCTTAGCATATTAATTCATAAGCCAGCATTTTCTTCAAAGTCGTTATATAATCGGTACCTAAGTTCGTAATGTACAAAATGTTTCTAATATTCTGACAGACATAAAACGTAGACTTGGAAAATACTAAAAACTCGGGAAATAAATTTTCAGTTCCTTTTCTTATTGGACAATGAGTAAAGAACTCATTAGTTTCTTGTACATTAGTTATTAAAATAGGTAATAATTTAAGCGTTCCACCTGCGGTTTGGCCTTTTTAGCCAAGCAAGTTTGGACCCCGCTTAGACCTATAAAGTGTCATATGGCAAGCGGGCGTCGCATAAACTCTTTTTCAAAACTTTTAAAAATAATAATATTATCATTATTCTAAAAATTAAACTGGTTATCGCTCAACAAAAAGTCTTGTATCGCTCAGAGCCATCTCTTATTTTCAAATATCCTAAATGAAAAGTTGGGCGTACAAACTGTAGGTCAACCAAAATATCATGGGGGATATGATTGTATGATAGTCCACCGTTTTGGGATATTAAGTCTCTTGTAGTGTTAGCAGTCGTTGTTTCTAAATAACACTAGATGCCTCTATTGTCCAAGCTACAAAATTAAGGAGTAAACTTGTATTGCGCCATCTATTAGCGACCTAAAGTAGGCCGATCATAATGATTTCAGAGATTTGAAATAATAATTAAATAGCATATGCCATAATAAGTCAAAAGTTCTCAAATATTTAATAAAAAATTTCTTTACAATATCGATTTCAATATTTTAAGAATCCTGGTCACCCCTAGTAAATATTTTGGGATAACAATCCACCATCTGACATTTGTAATCTGTCAACTGTCATCGCAACAAATGCCAAAAATGAAAGACGCCAGAACGGCTCGCGGCAGTAGAGTGCTAAATATCGAGGCATTTAATTTCTGAACACCGACCAGTCGTTGCGGCATTTAATGTCCAGGAACGTTAGTGCACTGTTGTTAACTTAATTCACAAAGTCTAGATTGCGAATAGGAAGTGCATCTGTTGTCACTAGACTTTCAAAACGATTCATATCCTGCCGTTGTTTATCCTCTGAAATGAAGTAAACAAAAATTTCGGTAAGTTGCATTTGTTGTGATTCGTTGGCAATGATAGATAATTAACTATTTTATTCAAATAGAAACCCTAGAAGTATTGATTAACTTCGTACAATTTTTAAATGTTTATGATCTTGCAATCCATGTGCATGTCTTAAGTATTTGTCTATAATTAACAGTAATCAATACCCTAAAAATAAATCTAGTGAGGTTTATTTTTGATAGTATAAATTCAACTCTCTATTTGTATTATGTTATTTTTAATTCATTAAACGACCTAAACGGTTAATGAGTAAAAATTATTCATACAATGATACCGATAAAAATAAAAAAGACATAAATGAAATTACAAAATTTCCTTATAACTTGGTGAATGTTTTTTTTACTGTATTCAAACAAAAATTTATACGTTTTATAAATTTGAGTAAAAAAAAAAAATGTTCATTAGACCATGGGGTGCTGCTGCTGCAAAACCAAGGAGCCGGTGGACCCTGCCTACACAACTGCTCCAATACAAGCTCCCACCACTGAATCTAATGACATCCAAATAAACATCCCTAAGTTTGTGGAGTCGCATGTTGTTGATCAGCTTGTCATGGAGATGCTGAATGTTGCTGCATCAAGAACGGATAGGTATGTTAACATTTCTTGTTATTAACTTCGCTAAATTGGTATGGATTTATGATGCCACCTTGATTATGCTGCCTTTGTTATAGTGCTTCGGTTAATGTAGGCGGTAGTTGTCATAACCCACTGTCAAAAAAAATCTATATATAAAAGCAACTCACAACAAAGTGTTGTTTTTAATCACGGTTTTTATAGAAATTCCAAATTTTTGACACAGGTTTAATGACCGTTAACACCTAGTTAGGTAAAAGCACTATAGTATTTTGGTACACTTCTAATTAATTAAACGGCGCTTTTAATTATTCTAGTTCAATGGTTTTACTGAATTTTAATGTAATTAATAAAGCGATGTGTTCTGAATCACTGAACACAATAAAATTGGTGGTAAAACAGCTAAAGTTATCTGAATATTGTGATAATGCCCACATTACATGTTTTAGTATATAAAGTTAAGCTACGCAATATTTTGTTTATTTACACAGTGGTGAAAAGTTGCTGAGAAATCAGTTTGCTGTGCGATTTTAATGCAAGCCTTAGTCTCTTTACTGGTGTATATTTCTTTATATTCTCATAAACAAAGGTTTTTGTTTAGTTCATTAATAACTAGCTGTTGCCCATGACTCTGTCATAACTTTTCTCTTGAAATTTTTCCCGATTTTTGATACTACAAACCTCACAGAGCCCTAGACCTTTATAACGCATGCAAAACTGTTATATCATCAGGAAGGAAAATCTCACTTATTTTAATAATACATTAATTATGAAATACAAATTAATCATTTTTTCAAAAATGTGGATTACTTTTTGAGAGAATGTGGTGGTAAATTTATACTGGCCTCATCATATCTATATTTTTCTGGATAATTATGCTATGCTACTTGTAAAAAAGTATTTAATGTTTTATTTATTAAAAATTATAATAAAAATTCAGGTTTCTACAAATTTTGCTATAGAAAGGAAGTTTTGATCGTAATAATTTTACTTACCACCAAATGACTTTTCAGTGATTGTGTTTATTACATATTTGAATATATCTGCAAATTATACATAACATAAAGGTATCAAAGAAAATTGACATTTTCTTTAATGCTTCAAAAATATTTTATATACCTAGATTTATATATTTAAATATTTTGTTAAGAGTTAATTAAGAGCAGCGAATGTATTTTGAATGCTTATAATTTTACCGGTTATAGTAAAAAATATATCTAAAAATAAAATTACCTAATATTATTAATTTCAAAACTATTTAAGATTTTTTAGTTTTTAAAATTTGGTTGCCAAATAATGATATGCAGAAAATTGTGCTTTGCATTTTGATTACTACTTTACATTTTTACTGGCCTTAGGTTTTGAAACCTTATTTCTTTTGTTTTAATATTAAATTCGTCTTTAGCATAAGGAAACATTTTGCTATGTGAATAAAATTTTTTCTCTATTATTACTCTTGCAAAATGTTTGACATGTTGTATCTATTTCAGTGACCAAGAGTCCCCGGTTTCTCTGGTGAAGCTTCACGTGATAGCCGATAAGGAAGACGGTTGGATCCAGATGGTGGCGTCCATGGTGAATTGTATCCCACTGGAGAACCCCTTCGGACCAACTGCCATTTCGATACTAGTAGATGACTGCCCGCTCCCGTCAAAGGATACCGTAATCAAGGTATGAGATTTATGCTATACCTACTACAGCAGGCTCTACATAATCGGGGATGATTGTTGATCGTGTGATCGGTTATAATCAACTTGATCATCGTGTACCATATCCAACAAGTAAAAGTCCTGACTTACTGACTGATTCATCGTCGTCAAAAACCGTTACAGTCATGAAATTTGGTGAGTAAGATTGTTTCATTGGGTAGACACCTGCTAAGAAAGGAATCATAAATAAGTTTTTGGGATAAACCTGAGACTAATGACAAAGCATAGCAAAGCAAGCAAAGCATGATATTTTCCTATGACGTTAACGTCAATGTGAACGAAAATCATATTTATCAACTCTGTTTTTTGTAAGCCTGTCTATTTATTTTACAATATCGATAAATTTCAAATTTCGCATCATCAATTCATGTAAATGTGTTTGAGCTTGATTGTTACTCCTTTACGCAATAACTGCTGATTGGAGTTTGGTGAAATTATGTAGCAAGTAATAGTTATAGCTTTATATTTCAAATAGAAGCACACACATGCTACTTTTTCCCTGAATAAATATCTCATTCCATAGACTTTTGGGGAAGAGCTAATGGGAAAAATGCTATTTTATCATCCTCTCTCTATGCTTTGTCATTACTCTCAGGGAGAAACTAACACGTTTCGTGCCTCAATCTGCAACTTGCTGTAGAAAGTATTTCTTTCTATGGCAACGTAGAAAAGAATCGACAGGGGAAGACAATTTTTCGGAAAATCTGTTAGTTTGTATTTTTCGTATACAGTCTACACACGACGATGCTGATTCTAAGACTGCTACTGTAAATGGAAACTTTCTATGGTGACGTATTTGTAATTTTTAGGGTGCCATAAAGTGTTACTAACTCTATTACTAAGACTTCTATTTCTGTCCATTGGCCTGTCACAAGGCTGTATCTCAAGTACGGAAATACATTTTACAGTATTTCAATTTTTTTAAGAACTGAAGCTATTAACGCGGTTATATCTCAGAAAAACGACAAAGCTGCCGGACCAGACAACATCATAAATAAATAAAAGCAACTATCTGAAAACGTTTACACCCTAACATGTCTGGACAATACCATACTTGCTATCGAAATATTACCTATGCAATGGACAAACGGCATCATTATCATAATCCACAAAAAAGGAGACGGGACATAAACAACTTTCTCCCGATAAACTTCAATTCAAACCTCAACAAAATATTTGCAAAGATGCTTCAATACAGAATCGCAAAATTAATACTACATGTTGAACAGCCTATTGAACCAGCAATATTTATTTAGATTTTGTGGATTATAACAAAGCTTTCGACTTATTGATGATTCATGAATTAAGGAAAACGCAACGCATATGGATAAAAAAATATATATATACGAACAGTACAGCACAGGTAAAACTAGAATAAAAAACTAAAACTTGTTGAATCCTTTCCTATCCAAAAATGAGTTCAACAAGGGGATCTACTTGCCATCCAAGATCTTCTCGGCAGTATCAAGTATGGATTGATTGTGAAGTCTGCACTGGGAAGACATCGGTATTAATATAAATAGACAACTTCTAAATAACCTGAGATTCGCCGACGATCTTGTGCTGCTAGTAAAAAAAACTGCCCTTTTCAACGCATGCCTTAAGACATAGCAACTGAAACCAAAAATGTGGGGTTGATAATAGATAAGCTAAAGAGGGCCATGACAAACGACAAAAAACAACCTCTAATTGTAGATGGCGAACACATCGTACCTTGATGAATTGACATACTTGTCAACAGTATCTATTCCTAACAACTCTTGGAAAAGATACTGTCTCTAAATTAAATATTCAAAAGTAAACACTACACAATGGCAGCGAAACGGAAAGTGTTTAACATTCGTATCCTCCCAATATTAACAAAAAATAATTATAATTTTATTATAATTAACAAAAAATAATATTAAAAAAATACAAATATTAAAAAAAAATGTGTGGGTGGCAAACCTGGAATCAGCAACAAAAGATCGTGACATGCCAGAAAACGAACATTGTATCAAGGTAATAAATAATTTAAAAAATATATATTTCATGCTTTCCTGTTACATCTGCCCATAAAATGTTAGTAAATGTGTGAGTAACATTAAATAACTTACTCTACGTTAGTATTGTTAGTTTTTACAAAAAAAAAAAACATTTTATTCGATGCCCCGTTCTCCGCCACTCAGTGCCCTTGAATAGGGCAGTCTGGTTTGCGAGCAAGCACTTTTAGGATGCCGTTCCGAGAGTTGCGAACACGCTGCAGAAAAGAAACGGCTTTTTTGCGCATGATAGCGTGGAAACCATCAGTGCGGGCGTCGGCAAACATGCCTAACGCGCTACAGCGCCACGGCAGTCAACAGCATCCTTAAAGCGTTGTACTGCACGCGCAGAACGTTGTAGGCTCTATCGTAATAGGTTAATAAATAAATAACATTTATATACAAGGGAGGGGAATATACAAGTACTCAGACTCCCTTGTATATTCCATTCTGCAATACTATCGTAAATCTCTTTTATTATTAGATCCTAAATAGCTGTTAACAGAATGAATGAAACTCCAAAATTTGAATTTGATTTATTCAACACTTCACCAACTGCGTTAAAAAATAAGTTAAGCACAGCACTGGTTTGATGCGTTTCACTAACTTTACTTAAGTAACCTAACTTAAGTAAAGTCAGTGAAACGCATCCTTTCTTTTTATCTATTGTGTCTACCTAAATCACAAAAAAATTTGTTAAATCTACCTTTAAGTTGCAAGTTTTTTGTTTTTTATCTTACTTAAATAGTTAGCATTATGTGAAAACATATAAATGGTACCTACTCAAAATCTAATTTAGCTGTATATAACTGTTTGTTTTCCAAATAAAATATAATAAATTTCTGTTGCTACAACAACAAATGCTAAAAAAACCTCTACATCGCCCAATCGGTTACACATCCATGTTTGTTAGAACTGTTTCACCTGTGCATTAAAACACACCTTTCATGTGCTGGTCCAAGTCGCACCTCAACCATTTTTTACACAGATATTTTTAAATTTTATAAAATGAGGTGGTTCCTAAATTGGTTTCCGTTTCGGAAAAGTAATAATATGATTTTTGATTATTTCTTAAATTATTGAATTTAGCCCAGGTAATTAATATGCCAAAAAGTTGCTACATAATTCGCATATAGCTGAAACGTTAAGTACACCATTAGAAATAAAATCTATTACGATTACAAATAACGAAATAGTGATACGAACCATACACGAAAAGTGTATGGTTATTTTTTGTAGTGAATTTAATGATCTACAATCTTGCCCCAACTGTTGTTTTAGATAACGAATTTTCCATAAAAAAAATACAGAAAAAAATCATTTTTGAACATTTGAATTGAATATTAGTTCAAGGAGATTCATTACCGGTGATCCACCGGGCATCCTTTTGAGGTTTAATTTATAAAGGTGTATTTAAAGTCTCTACCAATTTTCGCCTCTATGCAAGTTCTGTTACTAGATAGAAAGTCAAAACTTCGTGGGCTAATTAAGCAAACAAATAGTTAAAACTCAAATTCTTGCGCCCGTCTTAAGTCAAATAAAGGCGATGGCTAAATTAAATTGACTCAGTAACTGACGTCAGACTAGGGCCGAGTCAGTGCTGACCTGGCACTGCCAGCATGTAAATTGATTTCAAGTCAGTACAGTAATTCCTTTCGATTTAGAGTTTTCAGCGTCAGCATCAACGTCTGTTACTGACTCAATGCTAATCGTCGACTACGTTTGTTTGCAAAGCAGCTTCTCATGACGCAAGAAGTACCAAATATTCCTGTGTTTATTGGAAATATTGCCGTATTTATTGGGAATAGATTGCAAATGGCGCGTGCCCTGGGCATTAACGATCACTACCGCACAGGTTGTCGAGGACACACATAGATACTCACATGCAAGTCCTATTCTAATACAAATGCGACCGAAACGCACACCAGGCTCGTCGGCACCTAGCCTCAATATAGTACAATAAACAATTAACATGAAAGCTTTGGTAAACCACGCTAAATGCATAAAGCCACAGCTCTGCTGGAACTGGCTAATTCTGTAATTAAATCAAAAGCTTGTGTGCTAAAACCGTACTGGCCGAATCGAACTAGCGAGTCCATTTCATGAATTCCCACGGATTTTCTGGGAACTTTCTAGAGATTAGCTATGTTTGCTGCTGTACCTCTATCAGTGGTTCTTTACCTTTTAGTCCTAAGGGACCATTTGATAAAATTTTATTTAGAACCAGTTGTCTAGATAATTCCGTGTTTTTAATGGTATTAAGCTCGCTAAAATGATTGTTTATAATGTCTAACGTAATGAAACTAAAAAAAATATATCGAGTATTAGCTTGGCGACGATATTCATGAACTTCTTTCATGAAATCGACTTTAATGACGGTAGCATAATTCATGTTAATTTTTTTTGTCAATGTTCCTAAAACACTGCGAGGATAAAGATGGTATTATGTGTGATATACTTGAACTTCTCTCACTACTAAGATTAAGACAGCCTATATATTTCTTTTCATAAATACGCGGCCGCGTCTCGTCTAATTTATGAACAATCATGAAAGGTAGATTGCTGCGCGTAGATTTTGGAAAATTGCATTAAAATACAAATATTGTCGTACTCCTTTGGAAAAATTTTTTTTCGAGACAAAAAATAGTCAAAAAAATATTTAAGCCTAAGCCAAAATTTAAGACGATTATTTCTTTGCCTCGTTACTAACAATAATAATATCTATGGACGCTTCACTCCACGTCAGTCTGGCCCCGTGCTAAGTACCCGAGGGATTTATATATTTCCGTTGTCTGCTACCTGTGACGGAAATATATTTATTACACTATACATATATTTATGATTTTTATTACATGATACACATATTTAATACACATCCAAGACCCACCATTGAAAAACTTTTTTCTCCATCGGCGGGATTCGAACCCGCGACCCCCGGCTTAACAAACGCTTAAAGCTACCAACACGCTTACCAACTGAGCCACAGAGGTCGTCGATATGTTATATTGCATGAAAGATGGACAAACACACTTTAGTATTAATAATATAAGTATAGAGTTTGCCAGATCATGTCTCATGTTCACTATATTATCTCTTACAAGACCATTAGCAGTGTAAGTTTATAAATACAAAAGCCCACCTACACGAGATTCCATCATAGTTTTCTTTGAAACAATAATTGAAGCAGACAATACGAGCGCACTTATAAATAAGGTTTAATTTTATCATCGTATCGATTTCGTTCAGTAACATCTAACATTGTAATGTAATTTCATTACGATTCAGTGTCAGTCATTTCAATTCTGTATCAGTAACGAATGAAATCAATATATTCAATGATTTTATAAGCGCTATGAATTGTTAGGGTTACTTTTTTGGTTTTAAGTTTTTAAGTTTTGGGTGAGGAACTAAATTTCAAATGGTTGAAATTTGAGACTTTGTATTTTCGGATGCATCTGCTCAGGGGATAGGTTTAGATTTTACATACATATTACGAAACGCGAAACGCGCGAAAAACTTAGCCCTTCTGCCAAGAATCGGGGTTTTCAAGCGATTCAAAAATTAAACTTTCACTTTAAAAACGTCCGTAGCCTAATGGTTAAGACCTTTGGTTAGAACTCGAGAGGGTGCAGGTTCAAACCCCGGCGGAGCTGTCATAAAAGGCCGGTAACGCACTTTCGACTTCTTCGGATGTCACGAGTGTCCATGGGCGAAGGCAGTTGCTTTTCATCAAGTAACCCGCCTGCTTGCTTGCTTGCCCCCTAATTATCAGAAAAAAAAATCATCGTTTTCAGCAAAAAAAACATCTATGAGCACAAAAAATGCTTTGTACTGATCTCTGTAATGTCTGGTTTACACGTATTAAGATAAGTAGTTAACTAAATTTTAACTTAACTTTAAGTTATTAACTCCATGTAAACACAAAATTAAGTAGTAAGTTAAGTCACTTAAAATTTAGTTAACTACTTATCTACTTAATACGTGTAAACCAGACATAAGGGTGTCCAAGTCGTGTTTTATTTTAGGTAAGCAATTGGAAAGTTCATCGTATCTTTGTTGTGAGTGGAGTGTTTTCCTATGCGACTAAAATATTGATTTTGAATATTTAATGTTCATTGTAAAAAGTGCTTGATGTCACAAAAGTGTCATTGGATATTATAGTGTAACACATGATCGACTTATAATACTAGCTTTGTCTCACGCTGTTGCCTGCGGTTTATAAAGGAAATTTCTTTATGATTACTACCCTAAATTCGATCTTAGCTAACTTAATTAGCCTATGCGTTAATCTAGGCGCTAGGACATCAGCTAACTCCACACCGAGTAATATTAAAATCTATTCAGTAGTCAAAGCCAAATCTCCACACATCTATATATTAACACGCGAGCGGAAACATTGCATCCCTTTTTTTACGAAAAACACGTTGACGTGAAAGCATGAAATTTCACTCAGTTACAGTCAATATTGAGAGCGGCGTGGAATACCAATATTATATTTTATGAATAAAACGCTACGCACACTACAATATTTTGACATGACACGATAATTACACACGAAACAGTCTTTTGTATACGGATTTAAGTTTTTTTTTTTCATAAAATTTAATCGCCTGGTAACGAGACCTTTATGCCAAATTGAAGTCTGTGATTGAAATGCGAATATCTAGATTATATTTTCGTTTAGCTCCTCTATACGATGGATTTAAATATTTAATATTCATGGTCCAATTTCGACCACAGGGTGACCTTTAGTAATAATAATTCATAATTATTTTGGGAGAAATAATTATGAATTTTTGGTACTTTTACCACCTTTCAACTAATGGATGGAATGCGATTGCCGACCCAGCACCAAAGAGGACTGCAGCAAGTTCTTGGCACAGACGTTGGACGTCGAAAGTCGACCAAATCCTTCTTGAAGTTTCGCTCATTACAACTTTGTGCTGCATTCCGTTTTTTTGGGAGGGAAACTGGAATACTTCCTACTCCTATTTCGCTATTTTATGTCAGAATCATTGCAAGTGCATTGCCGGCCTTTCTAATGGAGGAATCGGCTACAGAAATAGGGAATGAGGTGTAGCTAGTTGGGCCTCTGAGAAACTCAGTCACTAGACGAAACACAACGCGACGCTGTTTTACGCCAGTTTTCTGTTAGAGATGAGAAAATGTTTTATTTGTACACGCCACCACCCAGATTCAAACCTAGCACTCTCGAATGCGAATCAAAGGTCTACTAATCAGACCACGATGGCTCTTGCCATATTATTATCCCTATTGCCATCGCATTAAGGTTACATGAGTGTTAAAATAACTGTACTCAGCTAGTTGCCGGAATTAGTGCTTCAATAAAATGTACGATTGAAATCCTCCGTTCCTGAATTTATTGATTGGTTTAAAAATGAAAATACCTCGCACCATTCTCACACTTTGCTCATAAATCAAGGTACCTTGATTCTACTGAAAACATTATTAAAAAATATATTTATCTAAATAAATTGCATGTCATCTTGTGAATGTTGAAACACAAATTGTACTTAATTCGAGTATCAATCTGGCGAGAAGTGCGTGAAAAACTTACAAACGGGTCACAATAAAATATTGTTTACAACGCACAAAAAACTGAAAAAAATTTCCTATGAAATCAGCAAACAACATTTCTGCCGCCCCAAGTACTTACGAAATCTCCTTGACTATTAGAATCTTCGGTACTATTACCGTTGCTAGAAAGGAGTTTCTGTGTTTTGTCGACATCGAATCTTGAGTCGGGGAGTAATATGCTCGGTTATAAGAAATTTTGACATAGAGAGAAACTGCCATTATTTTTCTCCGAATTATCGACAGGGGATCGCTATGCTAACCCCGCTGTTATTCTATTAACTATGCGTTCCTTGATGTTTAGTCAAATTAAAGTAGATCGAACAACGCTGCACGCAACGCTGTTGCATGAAATAACGTAATTGGGGTACTGGTTTTTCAGTGTCAGTGAATCCCGATTGTTTTACTGGGAATTTGCTGGCAATAATTGGCACTGGACAAAGCTTCATCCGTTTTTATTGCGAAATACGCTTTGTATATTCTCTGTGTTTTCGCTTGTTTTATTACAGTTAGTACTATTCGATGTTTTTATTTTCGAGTATCAATAATATTAGTAGTAGGTGAGAGTGCTATTTTTGTAGTAATTCGAGCGTCGTGAAAACCTAGTACATTTTGTATGTTAGGTAAAACGTTGAATAAAATAATAAGGGCATTTATTATTTTAGGGGTCTGATACGCTGCTGCGATTTTAAGGTTATAAAAAAGAAATTTCTTTGAAGCAATGTTCTCATTGAGCATTTACTAAATGATTTTAGACAGCAAGGCCTAAAGCATTTAGTTGAATGTGATATAAAATATCTGGGAAGCTTGGTTTAGTACAGGCTTACCTTACATTTAAACCATCAGTGCTTTGTACGGACTTGTTCTTTGGTGTATTTTTAACAGTCGACAGTTTTGACGACATTTCGGTACTTAGAAATAACTTTTTAAGAACCAAACTGACTAAGATCAGATTTTTATACCATGATAACCTGGGACATGTAGAAAGACTACACTACCTTAACCTGGAGCGCTCGAGAAAATCCAAAATTCCACTCTCAAGAGGGGAATTGAAATCAAACGATGACGAAGGTGGTATAAAATGTTCATATTTCTTAAAATCTTCATTAATTCATTCAGAAACGGGTTTTTAAAATTAAAGATTAATTGTTTTATAAAACATATTTTTAATTTTATAAATGTAATGAAAATTAATTGTTTATTTTGCGATTAGTGACGTCATGGCGAACAGCGTTTTAGCGGCATTCAAAATTACATTAATTTTAAAGTTGTTTTATGACTGTTTAGAGATGAGGTTATTTCGAGAAATAAAAATAATCACTAAAAAGTGTCAATAAATGTATTATTAATAGCATAACATTGTAACGTATGTATGTGTGTATGTAATATAAAAATTTTATGTAATCTAAGTTATAAATTGCACATTCATATAATATCTACTTCAAATTGTTTTTTACCTGTGGTTGCCTGGAAGAAATTACCGATTAGTAATATGGCCGCCATTGTGATATACTGTATAGTATAAGGTATTAACTGTCTGTAATTTTATTTCTTACGGTGGTATCTACACGCGTATATTTTATTTTTATTGAATTATTTCAGTCTTTTTCTCACTAGGCCAATGTCAAAAATAGACG
>JAOTAV010045020.1:0-17252 GCA_026546445.1 Cyclargus thomasi
AAAGTTAAGTGTCACGTGACTGTTGACTGGCTGGCTATAAGGGATCATAATACCAAAATGTATGAAAGTTGGTTTGGACGTAAACTGTGTGGAAATTTTATGCCGTGTGAGATGGAATTTTTATGCCATGCCTCGGCACGAATGGGCCGGCTCGACCGGAGTGATACCACATACTGGCGTGAAACGGCGTTGTGCTGTGTTCAGTTCAGTCAGCGAGTTTGAAATACAGGATGTAACAAAAGTAAGTGATAAAACTTTAGGAATCGAATGTGTTCCTGATAAAGAGCTCACTGTGAAAGTAGCATCGTTGAAAGAAAGAAAGAAAAAAATTTTTGTGATTTGTATGGCCAAGTGCCCCAGCGAAATGAGTTGGCCATAGGCATCGCAAAAAAAAATTGTTTTCAGCGCTGCTACTTTCAGAGTTAACTCTATCAGGGACATATACGATCCCCAAAGTTTTACCACTTAATTTTGTCACACCCTGTACAATACTTTTTATACTATACACGTATTTAAAATTTTTATTATATGATACACATATTTAATACACATCCACGACTCATTAACAAACTTTTGGTCCGTCGGCGGAATTCAAACCCGCGACCCCCGGCTTAAGCTACCAACGCGCTTATCAACTGAACCCTCGCAGTACCCTTTTTCATCTGGCGCCCTAGGCGGTCGCCCAGCGACGACCTCTGATGCCGCTACTGCATTCCCATTTATAACTTGTCGTGTGAACTCGTAGTACCTGTAAAAGAGTTACAGTGACATTGTATGCGGTACAGAATAGAACAATTAACATTCATCAGAGTAGTAATTACGACGACTGAACAATTACTGTGACGGCTGATGGATATTTCATCGAGGAAGTTGATTAATAGCCAGATTGCGTTATGCCAAATCCAACCGAAATATCGTCAAATACGCTATTTTTCTTAAAGGTTTGCAGGTCGGTTTGATCAGGAAGTACTACTTACAATAGTTGACTTGTTGATGATTTGATAAACTTTTTGGCGTGGTGCATGCATCGGCACGAATAGGCCGACCGAAGTGATAAGACGGCCTCACAGAAAACTGTCATGAAACGGCGTTGTGCTGTGTTTCGTTCAGTGGGTGAGTTTAACGGTGGCCCAACTTCCCTAATCCGCTATCCCTCATAGAGGCCGTCAACGCACTTGCGACTCTTCGGATGTCAAGTGTGTCCATGGGCGATGGCAGTTGTTTTCCATCAGGTAACCCGTCAGCTCGCTTGCCGCCTAAATATCATTAAAAAATTCTGAACCCGAGTGTAGTGGACGCACCCCATCCACATAAGTAACGCCGTCCGCTCCGTACGCTCAAAATTCTGACGCAGTGGACGAGCTAGTTTATTTCCGGTGCTTTCAGCATTTAAATAACTTATTAGATGTAACTATTACGTCTCATAACATTTCATTTTGTTGCTCTTACCTTAGATCTATTTCCTGAATATGCAGAATATGCAGAATATGCAGAATACTAAATCTGCCAAAAACTATCAGGAAGCAGGAAGATGGTGCAGTTGTATTTGATTTAATTTTGTATTGATGTCCTCGCATTATAAATTATGCATCATTGTTTGCAAAATTTAAATAATTCTGTTAAAAATAATAGATAATATAAAAATGAAAATAAATAATTACCTGTGCTTTTTTATGGAATCAGGAGCCAAGCCAGCAGACGTCACCTGATGGGAAGCACCTTCCATTGCGGCAGCTTCTATGGATGTCATAAGTCCATCATCCATGGTCACTTAATTTTTTTAAGGAGTATTGCAAGTGGATTTTCAGCTTTTTAATGAAGAGATAGAGATATGGAATGAGATGCAAGAAGTTGGACCTTTGGCTCGGTTTTTTGCCGTGCGAGAGTCATGCTTCGGTACGAATGGACCAATGGCCAGCTCGACCAGAGTGACACCACGGCCTCACAGAAAACTGGCGTGAAACTTCAGTGAGTGAGTTCACTGGTGTTCCAACTTCCCTAACCCTCTATCCCTATTCCCATTCTCTATTTACTAATAAACGCCGTCAACGCATTCACGACTCTTCGGATGTCGCGAGTGTCCATGAGCGACGGTATCCGCTTGCCTCCTAAATATCATAAAAACAGAGTCTAAACACTTTGTTTATTTTGCAGGAAAATGTAGATTGGTGAAATAGTTAATCGCAGTCTCACATTAGCATATCGCACTACGATATATATTTCAGGTCGGCGGACATAGTGTATTATATATAGTGGGGCGGTCGTCGACGGCGACAGTTTGGAGTAATCGACTGGTGCGTTAACATGTTGACCGTGATCATTGCCGCGTGTTGTGTTTCTGGAGCGCTGGCCACGGCTGGTGAGTTTCCTTATTCATTTTTTTTTTCCCGCCGAGAAAATGCTTGTAACTTGCGGGGGATGGGGGTCCCTCTAAAACCCGGCGGTACTCCACTTGGCTCCCTAGATCTCGCTCTTCTTTAGGGCAGACTCTTCCCTGTGGAGGCCAGGGGGGCTATAATGATCATTACAAATCTGGATAGTTCCGGGCAATTATTATTTTTTTATACGGCCAACGATTGCCTTGTTCTTTTTTCGTATTACAACGTCTTATTATTCTGTCTGAATTAATACTAGTTTGGTTGTCTATGAATGGATTTTAAACATGTTGGTGACACTAGGGAACTTCAAACTTCACGTATTTAGTGTCACGCTAGCTGACTGGCTGGAACTTGGCTGGGAATAAGAGGTCATAATAACCCCCCAGATCCCCCAATGTCAAACAGGTTACCTTGGGGTTGCATTGGCTATTGGGTTGCTTTTTTTTTAAACAAACTTCTAAAGAAGGAAAAGAGTAAAGGTAACAGTTAATAATATTTTCTTATTATGAGTGCATAAGTATGTTCGTCTTTTGCTACCTTTTTTGCCCAAACCGATTTTGCTGTAAGGCATGGAAATACTTGAAGTTCCGATGAAGGATATAGAATTCTTTTATCTCCGAAAAATACACAGTTTCCGCGAGATAAATTAATTTTAGATTAATTATTGTAAATACAAATTTAGGTGCGTTCTCTTAGGGGAAACAATTTAGTTTATATTATACCTATTCAGCAGAAGTTGTTGATTGTTTTTTTTTAACGTTATCCAATTGGAAGCTCTATTTATTAGATACTCATTTAATATTACAAAAGTCCATATCCAACGAAAGGCACCAATAATAAATTGTAATTTTTATTATAATAATAGTTTTTGTAATAAACGGACGCGGTTTTTAAGAGTTAAGGTATTATATAGTTAGTAGGTTCTAAAAGTTGAAATGGTTTTAAACAGCTAGCCTAAAAAGTTCGTAACAGCAATATTGCAAAGGAATAGCTCTGCAATTTATTTTAGTTTCTTTTCGTTAAAAAACGAATTGTTTTTACAAAACGTCACTACAAAATCAACTTAAATTAATTGTGAAATTACTGTTTGGTAAAATAAGAACTTATTCGCAAGAGAAATGACAAAAAAAATAATTGCTCTTAGCGATATTGTTAAGTGACCTTTTTGGGTCCCCTGTTCGGAAAGGGACGAAGCTTAAGTTTTTTTTTCAACGTTAGATACTATAAGGTGTTGTTACATTAGCTAAGCATTTTTATTAAGCTTTGGAAGAGTGAAATTTTGGAAACAACGAATTTAGGGAGCCTACAAGTTATAACAATGCAAAAACATTTTCGAGTGTATTTAGCATTTAATAAATTATAAATATACAAAATGTTGCTGTCTCCCGCTTTGTTTTTCGGGAGGGAATTCTACTACTTCCTACTCCTCCTATATTCTTCTGATTAATTTTGTTGCGGGTCCCAAGGCAGCTTTAACAAGTCTGTCGGGCTCCCTGATATGTGTCAGGGATAAATAATATCGTTAGATATTATTATCATGGCTTATGACACACAGTAATAAAGGCCATAGTAAAAAAATATTTAACACGCCACAAAAATGTTTTTAAAATAATTAATTTTAATATTTCATTATTTACTTTTTTAATTATGTGGTAATTATCAAAATTGCGTGTAACATCTTGTAAATATACATTAAAATGCAAATCACTTTCAACAAAAACATTTTTTTTTTAACTTTGAGGCAAAAAATATATTTTTCATTTTTGGACCTCACGAACTGTTCAATGATCAATAACAATGTCTTGAAAGATCTAGAAGACAATGTATTATATAAATTTAATGATCTTTTGCTTTCCATCAGGTAACTCGCCTGCTCGCTTGACCTTTGAATATCATAAAAAAATTATGTCATGTTAAAGTTTTTTGAACGATCAACAACCTAGACTGGCCTACATTTGTTAAAAATTTTAAAAAATTTCTTGAATAAAAAATTTCCAACAAACGAAAAATCCCTCCTAATAATATTATATTATACACTTGCTTTTTCCCGCGGTTTCTCTCGAGTGAAACTCAAAAATTGCGTAAAAAACTAATATTTTTGGAATATGTTGTTTCAAACATGTTACAGTCTATACTAAAAATCCTTTAATTTTTTCGTTTATACATGAAAGAAAGACAAACAAACAAATAAACACTTTTCTATCTATAACATTAGAATGGAATTATGAATAACATAGAACGCAAGTAAACACACAATATTTAAATCAAATTCATATTTTCATATCATTTAAATGATATTGCATTAATATAAACTACATTGTAGTGGTCTAGAATATTCGTTACTTCCTATTTACCTACAATATACATAGTATATAAGTATTCTACATAATTGTCATATAAGGACGAAGTCGACCTCACTCATCAATTAATCAGTTATTATTGATGACTGTCGATACAGTGTAATTACTCATACATATACATACATAATAGCTCAAACCACTGAAGCGATTGTGATACTTGTTATCGAAATACTTTGTGTTTCGTGACAGCATATAACTAGTCAAGTTAATTTTAAAATTAGGAATGTGCTATTCCGACGCTTAATGCGATTACCAATAAACGACGAAATCAGATATGACTATAGGTAAATTATTAAAAATTCTTTCACCGTTAGAAAACTACAATATCTGACATACCTACAGACTACTAAAAAAGATATATTTTAAATGGGAAAGTGAGTATTTATTTGTTTCTCTGTTTGTGTTTTCACGATTTGGGTCTTGGAAAAACATCACGTTCCCAGTGGAGGCTTGCAAGAATATTCGTATTTTTACGCGATTTTTAAATTCCACGCTTATTATATATATTACCTTGCTAAGCCGCGGACCATAACTAATAAAAAAAAACAAGCTTTATTCCCAAAAACAAAAACTTGACTGCAATATTTGAATTTGGCGCAAAAAATCCGCCATTTTGTCTTTTTTATATTTTGATATATCTTGTTTTATTCTGACTGTAGATACAAATCTACCGATACCAAAGCCACGAAAAACATAACCCTCCTTCTGGCGCAGTCGGGTAAATAAAATAACAATTCGGCAAAATTCGGCACTCAAAAGCAGACAGCAACATATAATGTTGGGCGCTTGTAAGGTTGTTTACAAATATACAGTTATTATAACATTATGTTAAGCGTAAACCTCCACAAGGCCGCGTTGCAAAATATACTTGTTTAATATTTATATGTTTTGAAGGGAAATTATAAATTGCTTATGACGTGGAAAAAAAATATTATAATAGTAAATGATTTTTATTTTAAAGATTAAAATTTGAGATCCTGTAGAAAATAATATCAATTTAAGGCTCTAAAAGAAATAAATATTATTACAAAATAAAATTGTTATTAGCATTGCTTTACATATTCTATCATAATATCAGAAATAATATTATTGTTGTTCGTACAAAGTAAGACTTTGTACAAACTTGTTTGTAAAAAAAATGTAACGGTTCAAGAGTTTTCAGAAACTTTTGTATATTATTTGAATATAAACAATACAATAATGTATATAATATTATCGTATGATCTTGTATAATATTGAACTTTGAAGTAGTTATAATGGCCGCGAATTATCCATACTAATATTATAAATGGGAATGTGTCTCGTCTGTCATTATAGTCGGGAAGAACAAGTGGGAATTTTTAGATTAACTCGAACGGCTTTCTACACATCTCTGGTTATCATATAAAAATCGGATTTCTTAGTTAGATCGGTTCTTAAAAAGTTATTTTTTAGTAGCGAAATATCATTAAAACTGTCAGATCAAGATACAAGGTGTTAAAAATACGCCAAAGAACACTTCCACCAATTCCAACACCCACCGCTAAAATAAAAAATGATCTTATTATTTTCTTTATCGTTTTATACTTCACCTACAAAACGTACTAGATCTCCATGACGCTCGAGTTACAACAAAATTAGCACTCTCACCCCCCCGACTGTTATATCACCTTACGCCCTACCCGCTGAACTAATTTAACTGATATAATAATAACTCCCACACCGGTTTCGGTGACGGTCGCCGGTTTCATAGAAGAATAGTTTTATAGTGCCCAAATGTGTGCGTAGTACACAGGAGCACTATCTCTTCCTTTACTCTCAGAACCCAGTGGGACGGATGACTTTTTACATGCCCATCCAATGTATTGATCATCTTACTTGCCTGACAATCAGGTGATCAGCCTACGTTGTCCTAATTTAACTTGGAAATAACGCTTTTCCTACGCGGGAATCGAATTCACGACCTCCGAGTCAACAGCAGAGCTCCGTACCACTAGACCACGAAAATGTTTAAATTTAACTGATATTGGATATTTAGATAAATATACATGAACTTTATGAATGAAAACGGGCAAATGCATGGTACCGAGTCATGCCCAAGACAATTTAAGAGAAAAAAAGAGAGACTACGCCTTCGCTGGAAAGATGATTTTTAAAAGTATCACAGGAACTACATGGATGAGGAAAACACGTGATCGTGTCCAATGGCAAGCTTTAGGGGAGGCCTATGCTGTAAAGCAAGTCAATATTAGTGAAACTGGTGTCGCTAGTAATAAATATTATTATTGTTATAATGTCCATGAAAGCACTCATAATATATTTTATATTCTAGGCCTGAGGTTAAGGCTCGTATATGCGCCAACGGCCTTGAACATATATTTTGAGTTTCGAACCTCTCCTTCCGCTAACAGAAAATATTAATATACAAACAAGAAATAGGAATTCTTCTGTAGAGATTACAGTGTTATTTATTATTATATTGTATAAAAAATCGTTCATCTTAACCGGCTAGTTTCGTAGTTTATGCAATTTTTATTAGCAAACTAATCGACGTCCACGGCGGGTAGGTACATTTTTTCTGATGAACTATAAGCTTAAGGAAATATTCCTAGCTAGAAGTTAAAGAATATTTTTTATGATATTTAGGGGGCAAGCGAGCAGACGGGTTACCTGATGGAAAGCAACTGCCGTCGCCCATTGACGCGACATCCGAAGAGTCGCAAGTGCGTTGCCGGCATCTATGAGGGAATAGGGAATGGGAATAGGGGTAAGGGAATAGGGAAGTTGGGCCACCGGTAAATTCACTCACAGAACGAAACATTGCACAGCGCCGTTTCAAGTCAGTTTTCTGTCAGGCCGTGGTATCACTCCGGTCGAGACTTCCCATTCGTGCCGAAGCATGGCTCTCCCACGGCAATGAGCATGCGTAATATATACTTGAGATCGGAAAATGTTTCATCGGTACAAGCTTCCACCGGGGCTTGAACCTGCACCCTCTCGAGTGCAAACCAAAGGTCTTACCCATTAGGCCACGGACGATTTTTGAATGATAATAATAATTCTATAATATATATTTTTTGCGTAACACGCTTAAGGTTTTAACTTATTTATTAGAGGTTAAACATACCCGCAGGAGTATGACATGCTCGCCTTGCAAACAAACCCTCTTTAATAAATAAAAGATTAAAAAAAAACCCGCTGGACCATGTACAACCCTTAAATACAAGCATTATCCTCACGTGTGAAACAACTCTCAGTGCTAGCCTTGTGTATTTTAATATGTTCCTAAGAATATATTAAACTAATATAACTAGACGTCATTAAAAATTAATGTTGACCTTCACACTGACCTTGTGGAGGCCATTGCATTTAAGACACTTTAACTATATAGAGCCTGTTTCAACACTTACACGACTTCCACCATTCACGACTTTATATGACAGATGTGGTGTTAAGAATATGTCAAAAAAGTTGCGGATTGCCTAGCAGAAACTTTATCAGTAAGCGGTGAAATAGGCTGTAAAAATAGTGTTTACCTGATGCTTTGCCGGCGTGGAAATAAGGTATACCCATGATTTTTTTCTTTCTTTAAAGAAATCTATCGTTATTGAAAAACGATGTAGACCAATCAGTAATTTGATAAAATTGAAAACAACAAAGTATATGCCTTTGAAGTTGTCAGTTAGAAAGAGAGATCCGATATTGATTGTGACATCAAAGTCTATAAGCTGCATACAAAGTTCATGCTAAATTACGTTTCCAGAGAAAGAGATGGGTAGAAAACTTAAATCACTAATATTTTACTTATTTCTCAACAGAATTCAGAGTTTTTTTGTTTTTAGTTCTGTATATATTTTTGTCCACTATCATAATAATTTGCATTCAATAAATTTTAACACGCATCTTCCCTAGTCTTTAACCTACGGGACCATTAAGCTGAATAAGTTATTCAGATAAAGCGAGAACCGCGCGTATCTCGAGTAGATACCGTTTAGTTAAGTGTGCACTACACCTTAGTATGAAGCTTAGAATGAGCTGCCAGATGTATAAAAGAGCGGGTCTAAAACGCGCGTTTCCAAAACGGGCGGGTCCAAAACGCGCGTTTCCAAAACACACGGGTCCAACGGGTTTGTTCGAACAGGGTAATACAGGAATGAAAAGTACAATACTACACCATAGAGAAATTATACCTATATATAATTGGTCTATGACTATACCAAGTTTGTTACACCCATGAAAATTCTTTTAATAGTTTTGGTATGATTGACGATCAAATATCCAAACACGAAACAAGTAATGTTTATTTAAATATAAATAACTAAAATCATATTAACGATTACGTCAATAAACCAAAGTCTTACGACCAAAAATACGTACAAATTTACATCGACTACAAAAACCTTGCACTACATTTGAGGTTATATCCTTGTTACGAAACTTGAAAAACTAGAACATTAAATCCCAAAATACTTGTCCTGACGTCTGTCACAAAAACGAAAAACATTAACCGAAACATGGCATTTATAAAGTGTTGTTTGTCTAGTCTTTTGGCTAGGTTGCTAGGTTGACTTTAGTTTGTCTGTTTGTCCACAGACAAACCTTGACTTAGAATTTCTGTGAGTCACTTTGAAGAAATCCTTGATGAGCATGTTTACTTGTATTTAATTAAATTAACAAGCAAAATAGATCTGGAGTCTAGAACGTTTTTTAAGTACTCCAGCTCTTGACGGACAAACGTCCAAACAAATATACCTTTACGTAAACTAGTCGTCCCGTGCCCACTTCAGTGTCTTTTAATGTTAACACTATCATATTCGGGGTACGAAAACATTATATGTTAGCCGATTCTTAGAACTATTGAATCCTTACTAATATTATACATAGGAAAGTGTGTTTATATTTTGTCCTTTCTTTAAAGCTTTAGCGAAACATCTATTCGACTAGATTTTTGGCGTATACTTGTAAAATAAAATTTAGTGAAAATCGTTAAAGCAGCTTTAGCAAAGTAACAAGTGGCGTAAAAAACGGGCGGCGGGGGCGGTCCGCCCCGGTTCATTGTTGCATGCAAAGGGTAAAATTATAAAAGCATCACAAATAATAAAAAATCGAGATTTTTTGGTCAAAAATGACGATACGTTATGACGGATGAACTATCACATTGCATATACGGAATCAAATTTTTTCACGATTCCTCATTCGGACTTCACGAACTTCACAGTGCGTGTTTTCATATGACATTCGATCGTGAACGCGTTTTGCGTTTACTAGGATTTTTATGGGATTTCTACAGTGACCGCGAGCATCGCTAGATGGCGCTGTACAAATCCTATGTCAATGTCAAATGAAAACTCGCATTCTGCACTGATTTTTGGACGACAAGGCGTAGTCGTCGCAACCGGTACGTCATAACGATTTGTAAATTTTAAACTGAAGGTTTTAGAACAAAGCCGTATCGTCATTTTTGACTAATCCGTTATTTTGAGGTTACCGTCCAAAGGGTGAAAACGGGTACCTTATACTAAGACTTCGATGTCTGTCCGTCTTTCCACAGAATATGTATTTTATTAAATACTAAAAACAAAATAAATTAAATATTTATAGGTTACTCTAATAGAACATAATATAAATTTTGTTTATTAGCCATTCGTATTAGTATGGACGAGCTCTTACACAAACACCCTAAAGCATTATCACACAAACCCTTTACAATTCCAGTGCCGTTCATCAAGCCATGTCCGATCGACGACTCCGCGTGCATCTTGAAGTCGGCGAACGAGGCGCTGCCGAGCTTCGTGCAGGGCCGGCCCGAGATGGGCATAGAGCCGCTGGAGCCCATGTTCATTAAGCGCATGGCGAACGAGAACGGCGGCCTCAAGCTCACCTTCACCGACAACTACATCAAGGGCATGAGCACCTGCACCATCAGTAATCTCAAGTGAGTAGCCCACACGGCGTGAAGGCCACGTTCTTGCCAGAATACTAACGCCTAAAGAAAATCGTCGAAGACAAGCCCCTTCAGTGCGCTGCGTTAACGCTGCAATGCAGTTTTCTAGATATTTTTCTGACATGCCCCATCGGTGTCGTCGTTTGTGACGTTTTAACGGAGCAATGGATAAGCGACGAGTCGGGAGGGAGCTATGCAAAATCAGATTTCATAATGCAAACTGTGTTTGTGTTATCAGTATTACGACGACGCTACAGCGCAGCGCATTGGTGGGGCCTGACTCTAAAATTCCGACTCCTCTTATTCTATTTCGTTAGCCTATTATCTCGTAAAATGCTGGCAACGCACTTGCAGTTCTTCGGATGTTGCGAGTGTCAAAAATGGACACTTCATTAGGGCGCTTATTCCAGACTTACCAATAACATTTATAATACTCGATCACAGACTATAAATTCTCTATTCTCACCTATTTTCAGGAGCGAGATTCTGTCCAAGAACTCCCATACGTTGACATTTAAGTGTTCGCACATCGTGATCGACGGAGACTACCGCATCGACGGCCAGCTGTTGGTGCTGGCCATCCGGGGAGATGGCAAGTTCAAGATAGACCTACGTGAGTATTGTTTGAAGAACATAGAATATCGTAAAAAAGAAAAAAAATATTAAAATCTGTTAATTATCTATGCTTACTAATTATAAATTGGAAATTTTCCATTTATAATAAAGATAGATTCTAGGGTTTGTTTGTCCTTTCTTCGCGTATTAACGAAGCAAAAAATCAACTTCTTTTTTGGCATAGACTGCGTTGTAAAGAGTCTGTGTCCTAGTGGGTAAGACCTATGGTTCGCACTCGAGAGGATGCAGAGGCGTGTACCAATGAGACATTCTACGATCTCAAGTACATGATACGGATGCTCGTTGCCGTGTGAGAACCATGCCTTGGCACGAATGGGCCGCCTCGACCGGAGTGATACTACGGCTTCACTGAAGACTGGCGTGAAACTAAGTTGTGCTGTGTTTCGTTCAGTGAGTGAGTTTACCGATGGCCCAACTTTTCTAATCCCCTATTCCTGTTCCCTCATAAAGGCCGGCAACGCACTTGCGACTCTTCGGATGTCGCTAACGTCCATGGTCGATGGCAGTTGCCTGAGATAACCCGTCTGCTCGCTTGCCCCCTAATATCATTTACAAAAGTTGAAGGGGTGGAGAGTAACATAGGCTATATTCGCCTTGGAAAACCATTTGTGTCCAGAATATTATTTACATTGCAAGAGTTTTCTCGCTACTACCAGAGGTAGTTTCTTTCTATTAGGTGTATTAGTTACTCATTTATTTCCTTATTACATTAAAAAAGTAGGAAAGATAGTTGTGAGCGGGCATTTTTTCTCTCATCCTTCTAAAGTTTCACATGAACAAAGCATTTTTCAGATGACGTGATCCTAAAGGTGACCGCTCAGTTAGGCAAGGTGACGGGCGCAGACGGCAAACAGCACTTCAACATAGAGTCGTGGAAGAACTCCTTCAAGGTGCAGACCTCCGCTCACTTCGACTTCGAGAACCTCTTCGGCGGTAATGAGGTTATCGGTAAGTGACAAACTCAAATTCACTTTATTTTGCTTATAATAACTCCTACGCCGGTTTCGGTGACGGTAGCCGGTTTCAACGAAACCATGCCTGGTACGCAAGAGTAATTTTATAATGACCAACATGTGCGCGAACAACACACTCTTTCTTCCTTTTCACGACCTCGACTCACGATCAGACTCCGCACATTTTGCCCATCTGACGCATGGATCACCTTAACGTGGCCGCACAATGCACATTATCCGAATTCTTGATCAGAAAATTCTGACGAAACTGTCAAGTACCATACAAAAACCTATAAAAATTTGGATTACTATGCGAAGTCCACAACAAAACATAAGAAGAGAGCACCATACATAACCAGAAAATCTTATAATGTGCAGCCGGACTTGTTACAGTAATTATCTAACAATTGTTTACTATACAACACTTCTTTTCTTCCAGCGAAATCGGTGTTAGAGTTTATGAACGCGAACTGGAAGGACGTGCTGGCGGAAGCTGGCGAGCCCATACACAAGGCGATCACCGGCAAGGCAATTGAGGTTGCACAGAAACTGTACAAGTACAGCTCAAACGACGAGTTGTATGTTCTATAATTTAGATTACTCATCAAAGACTATTAGGCTAAGTTATGTACAATAAATTTGTTATAGTTTTATGTGGTTTTTATTTTTAGCCTCGTACAAAAGCAATAACAGAACTTCAATCAGCTCATTATAATTTACAAACAATCCATCTTTTTATCTTCTATATCGTCTATTACATATTACTCTTTAGCAAGCTGATCCAAAGGTACGGCGGCAAATAACTTGGTAGTCTCTTCAACAATGCGGGCGACGATGGCGCGAGTGACAGGGGATGACACTTCTTGAAATATCTCATACCAGCTTGCGTTGGCGAAAACATGGATCTGTTTTGCTAGAAGACGAAAAAGAATATCTTAGCAGATTTCTGATCAGAAACAAGCATCGGTATAGAGTTTAATTAAAGATGGTCCCAAAATAGAGCCTTGATAAACTCCTTTCTGCACATTGACAATTTTAAAGTAAAAGCTGCCGTTAAATGCTTTCGTCCGGTAGTAACGTTAATAAATACATTTAGTAACAATACCTATATGACTTTTTCTACAACAATCTTAGTGAGCATTTTTTGTTCAAAACATATACAAAACAAACCAAAGCTTTAGAGAGTTCCTGTACCAGTTGTTAATGATACTCTTAGGCTCCGTTGCGCCAAAACAATTTCGCATATTATAATATAAATTTAGAAGTGAGGATTTCTATATCTGGTTCTGCATTTACGCGACTTGTCGATATCAGTCGGCAAATAACGGCTGACAAGGAATTGACAAATTACAACTAAATGACGTAGGCTTATCAAATGGCTATGTACAATTTTTTCCGATTATACTTACACAGTTGCTTATTCCCACCGAACAGGTTGTTGAACCTGTACCTCACGAAGGTGGGCATCTCGCTGGTGTGGCTCCAGCCCGTGACGCCCCAATAGCGGTGCCCATCCCGCACCTGCTGCTCGATGTTGAGCAGCGTCTTCACTATTATGTTACCTGAGAAATAGATACTACGTCGATCTGGGATATTCAGACTACGTTTAAGATAAAAGAGATGAGGTAATGTTTTACCTAGAATCAACTCTAAGCCCCTTTTCATACGTATGTAAGCACGGGCGACAGACGATCGCTACGCTGTTAAAGCTCAATAGTAGCTCAGAAATAACTACTTCACCCGGCCCGGTGACTGGGCCGTAAGACTGGGTCATAAGAAATATAATTTACAAGGCTAAATCGTATATTTTTGTTTTTAATTCGATAACTTTCTTGTTATATATTTCTTTTTAAAGTATCTTATGTCCTTTCCTGGGACCCAAAGTATCTCGATACCAAATTTCATCAAAATCGGTTCATCGGTTCGGGCGTGAACAAGTGACAGACGGGCACACTTTCGCATTTATAATATTAGTATAGATATTAAGTGAGGCAGTATGGTCTTACGTATCGTGATTTTGTATTTTCCCTCGCCCTGTATGGGCAGGATGAGCAGCTTACCGCTCAGCTTGTACCACCCCACCAGCGTCACCGAGCACTTCAGGTCGATGGCTGTCTGGTTGCTCAGGCGCCTGGAAAAGGCGTATTAAGTGATGAAGTAGGTAGATCGTTGAAATGTATATCAATGTTTGTTTGCTTGTCCTTTACGCCTTAACGAAGCAACCAATCGACTTGATTTTTGTTATAGATTAGTTAAAAGGATGGAATTTCCGAAAACCATCATGTTCCCAAAATATTTGTACTTTTATATCAAATTACACGCGGGCAAAGCCACGGGCAAAAGCTAGAGTCAATTAATGTATTTTTAATAATAATTTATACAGTCACTTAATTTTATGTACTTATTTCAAAAGTTCATAAGGTCTTATATTCTAATCACTAATTAATTTGTCTGTTAAATAATTTTGCTTCGTCCTAAGCGCGAATTTGCTATTACTTTTGTCTTTGAACTAAAACACAACATATCTTATGGGCATGGAGTTAATATTTTATAATACAATTTTTAATAAAATCAAAGTGTGAAATTAACTTTATTTAGCCCGGTGGGATATTATCCGAATTTCACATTAGTAAAATCTGGACGCCTTTCATATACCATAGAAAAACCGATGAGAAATTTCTGATAGTATGCGGTGTCTACAGCAAAACACATGAACATGTGCATTCCGTCCTGGCGTCCGAATTTTTCTGATCAGAATTTCGGATAATGTGCGGAGAAAGCTGACATTTTACTGTTCAATTTCCCCCATTATACATTGGATTTTATTAAATCGTTAGAGATAACGGCGACAATAGCCTTGCACCTAAAGCCAGCCACCGTCATGAAATTAAAATAATCACCAACCTCAAACTCATCACAGTGCAGTTTCCCAGCCCCTTGATGACGGTATCCGTGAAGGTCAGCTGTAGCCCAGCCTCGTTGGTCTCCATGTGGGGTATGGTCACCGGGTCCAGCGGTGATAGTCCCAGTTCTGGCACACCGCGAGCCAGGTAGGGTACAGCGTATTGGGCGGATCGCTTCAGACATGCCAAGTCGGTGGGGTCGCAGGGATGGATGAAGGGAGCTGAATAGAGATATGTCAACTAGTTGTTGCCCGCGACAACGACTGCGTGAAACTTTTTTCCGTTTTGTAAAAATTGTCCCTTTTTTATAACAATATTTTTTGATTGCTGCTCGGCTCGTATTAGTCGTAGCGTGATGTTACAGAGGCTATAGCCTTCCTCGATAAATGGACTAACACAAAAGAATTTTGAATCCCGGCCAGTAGTTTATGAGATTAGCACGTTGAAACAAACAAACAAACTCAACTTTATATCATTAGTATAGATATAATAAGGAGGCAACTGTTGTTTCTCATGAACACTTGTAACACTAGAAGCACTACAAGTGCGTTGCCGGCTTTTTAATGAAGGAATAGGCTGTGAGAATAGGGATATAGAATGATTTAGTTTATCCATGAGTCTACGAGGTCTAGTTGGTTTTTAGACCTCTCCCCCTTTGTCACAGCTGGTCACATTTCCTTCCTTATTGTGACGTTACAAAATTTGCAATTACACAATAAATTTAAACCAAATCAGTATTTCAAACTTCGTGATTAAATTTCAAAATTCGAAATGTGTTGTCACAAATCTATCTACTTCCCCTACCCCTATGTCACAACATGTCACACTTCGACGACCCCTTTACGTGTAAAGTACTTTATGGATGATCCCTTGTATCATAGAACAATTATTTTATTATTTATATAATTAGGTATAATTCCTCTATGCTTGTATTTAGAATTAAAAAAAATATCATTCGAATTTTGACGCTACTGAAACTGCGGGCATACACTCTATGCAACTTACCGACATTCCCATAGACAACACTCACACAGATGAAAAGCAGAAGTACGCTATACATAGTGATCACCCACAACGACGTATGTGTAAATGACCGGAGCGGACAGCCTTATAACCTCGGCCTAATGGCTTTATAACTAATATTATAAGGAAATTCTGATAAAACTATAATAATTAAACACAGTATGAGAACAGCTGATATTGAGCCTTTTAAGAGACCTTGTGAACACTGCGCATACACTCGGGCAACGATGGTTTGAGCCTCGAGAATTCGGAACAAAGGCCCTAGTTTCAGATGACAAGTGAGTACGTTTGCCGTGGGAGAGCCATGCTTCAGCACGAATGGACCGGCTCGACACGATACTACGGCCTCACAGAAAACTGACGTGAAACGGCGTTGTGCTGCGTTTCGTTCAGTGAGTGAGTTTACCGGTGGCCCAAGTCCCAACTTCCCTAATCCCCCTATCCCTATTCCCATTCCCTCATAAACACCGGCAACGCACTTACGACTCTTCGGATGTCACGAGTGTCCATGGGCGACGGCAGTTGCTTTCCATCAGGTAACCCGTCTCCTCGCTTGCCCCGTAATTATCATAAATAAATAGATTAGATGACATCATTACCGTTGATACGTGACGTAGCAAGCGTATCAAAGTTAACTATAGAATAATGATCGCCTTATACTTTAAATCTGCAATTATCAGACGACAAACTTCACTTGCTTAACGACTGCTAGACAAGAAATGCATGAGGCTCAAAACCAAATTAATTTAAAAAATAAAACCTTTTTTTTTATTAAATATACAACACACCTATGATAAAACTAAAAAAATGCTAAAAGCCAACATCACGCGGTATTCCCAGGCGGTCACCCATCCAAGTACTAACCGCGCCCGACGTTGCTTAACTTCGATGACCGGACGAGAACCGGTGTATCATCGATTAGGTTGTATTTTTTTTACTATGCACAAAAATAGAACGACCTTGAATTTGAACTATAAGTTGATACAATTGAGAGCCACGGTTGCCAACGTCCATACCACGTTGAATACACCGGTTCTCGTCCGATCACCGAAGTTAAGCAACGTCGGGCGCGGTTA
>JAOTAV010045031.1:0-17250 GCA_026546445.1 Cyclargus thomasi
AAAGGAAGATCTTCCGACCGAGAGAGGTGTTATGCTCGGTCAGGCCGAAGCCCACGTGATACATTTCAGCTGTCGTAAATATACCGTCGTGTATCGAAAACTTCGATAGCGCGATGCAGGATTATTACGCGTGATGTGGGTATACCGATATTCGAGAAACCACGTCTTAAAGGCTTTGCTGGTTTTTCGGAAAATCCAGATGTTATTGCAGCAAGAAAAAGTATTTTCCCGCAGGTTTGCCGTGAAGTATGAAAACACAGCTTGTAGAATAAGGGAAGTTGAAACAGATCGTGGATCCAAGTAATTTGGTCGGGTTATGTCAAACTTAGCAGACAGATCACGACTTATATGGAATTGACATTTTCCGACCAAATGACGTAAGCCCGTCAACTGGCTCTCTTTAAATTTCCCCCATTATACATGACACGGTGACCGTGCTGTGTCTGTACTTTACCGCTGTAACTTTTCAGTTTTCACTAAAAGCTGGTTAAAAGGGGCTTAGAAGATCCCAATTCGACTTGATTTCAAATTTGGCGATATCTTGAAAGTTCAAAAATCACAGTAAGTGTCATAATCCTGCATCGCGCTGTCGAAGTTTCCTAAGTCCGACAGCTTATGCGACAGCTGAAATCGATCACGTAGGCTTCGGCCTGACCGAGCATAACATATCGCTAGGTCGGAAGATCTTCCTTCGGGGTCGACACGTGTGACGTGGGACCCGCAGTAGTGACCCTCGACAGAACACACTCCTTCATCATCATAATTCTCCACCCCTACCTACCACCAACATCGGCACGTAACTTTCCACCGTGGCTTCAACTATAGTAATACTGAACACGTGTAGATCTTTTCCCTTTCAAACATTTTCCCTTGAAGAGGAAAATTTTATTTGTCAATGACAATTGAGAGGAGAGGATTTCGATTTATGAATTACTTTCCTGTTTACAGTGTTATTCATTTCACTTGAATGCTTTTACCATTTGAAAATATTTAAAAAAATTCATTCCACTTAAAGGTTTTCCGGTCAATGTAGGCGGTAGCGATCATTCACCCTCTGTCAAATAATCTATACAACGACTAAAAATAAAAAAAAAGCGTATGTTTTATAATATTTCAAGATACTCTATTATAATAAAAAGTTATAAGTTAACAATCTAGTTTTGTTTATCATTTTAATTATAGAATAGTATTTGATGAGCGCTTCTCGCCGTCAAACAACGTCAACGTCGTTTTTCGATCAAGCACAAAATACCGGTGCTCACTGCCGTGGGAGAGCCATGCTTCGGCACGAATGGGCCGGCTCGACCGGAGTGATACCACGGCCTTCGGAAATAGCGTAAAAACTGGCGCTTACCCTTTTTTTTTGTTGTGCTGTGTTTCGTTCAGTGAGTGAGCTTATGATGGCCCAACTTCGAAACTATGGTATGGCTTGGTACGTGGTAATCTTGGCTTTTGGTATTCAGTATTCATCTAATCATAAATTTTGAGGAGTCCCTTCGATTACTCGTAAATCCCATGAACATGTCACCATTATTGTGAACATGGTACCAAATTGAATTCATACCTAATATAACAAAGAAAAAATTTCGAAAATCGATTCACAAACGGCTGAGCAATCGTTGAACATACAAAAAAATATAAATTATATATACAGCCGCACATAAAACCTCCTCGTTTTTTGGAGTCGGTTGAAAACGGAATACGTTATAAAGTTTCACGCGGACGTAGTCCCAGGCAACAACTAGCTGAATATATAATCTCAGGAGGAAGCGAGAGAGAAGTATTTTACATAAAAATGTTCACAATCTCTATCACGGCCCACTTCAATCATTAATAAATCAACCTTTAAACTCTGATAACTGTTAAGGCTTGTAAGTAGACCAGCGCGGTACGTTTAACCTTTATATATAGTATGCTAAAACGTTTAGCACTTTCCCCAAAAAATATATAGCTAGGAATTTTTCACTGAGCTTATAGTTCATAAGAAAAAAAAATGTACCTTGGACATCGATTTTTTGCTAAAAATTAAAAAACTACGATACTAGTCAGTTAAGATTTTTTGTTATACAATACAATAATAAATAACACTATGATCACTACAGAGGAATTCTTATTTCTTATTTTTATTAATTGTATATTATTAATTATTTTCTGTTAACAGTCTTATACTTATAGTATTAAGCTTAGTAGCTTATGATTATAAGTACAAGCCGCAGAGGTTCCTATCAAACTAAACTACGATTAAGCTTCGTTTAAGAGAGTGGTATTTCCGGGCCGTGAGTTTAAATTTAGCGTATACTTTTGTTACTCAATTTCAACTCTCGCGGTGCGTACATAAAATATTTTATGTACACACTTCACTGAATTACGCCGTACATATAATGGGCTATTTGGTGAGCTAAGCCCCATTTCACATGCACAGTCGCTAGGCCGTGTTGCGCCCATGTGAAAACATCTGCATTCCGTACAAACCAATACGTTACTAAAACGGTCGCCGTATTTATCCATACTAATATCCATATTCTATACTAATAATTATAGGCAATTCGAAATCGTGTCTGTCTGTCTGTTACCTCTTCCTTAACAATGAAAAAAATTTTCTGATTCTTCACGCCCAAACCGTAAGAACGATTTTGCTAAAATTTGGTATAGAGGTATACTGAGTGCCAGGGAAGGACATGGAATACTTTTTAATCCCGGAAAAATGTACTCGATGACGACCTCTGTGGCGCAGTGGTTGAGCGCTTTGGTAGCTTACGCCAGGGGTCGCGTGTTCGAATCCCGCCGATGGAACAAAAAGTTCTTCAATCAATATTCAGGATTTGTATTAAATATGTATAATACACATATTTAATACACTATCTTTATAATAAAAATCTTAAATATGTGTATAGTATTAAAGTATTAAATATATTTCCGTTGTCTGATACCCGTAACACAAGTCTCCTCCTCCTCCCTCGGGTACTTAGCACGGGGCCAGACTGACGTGGTGTAAAGCGTCTTTAGATATTATTATTACAGACTAGCTTCCGCCCGCGACTCCTTCCGCGCGCGATGATTTACTTCTCCATTTTAAGTAACTCTGACAATGACATCTTATAAATATCTATTGGACCCAAATACGGCGTACAAGCCAAATCCGACCTTCGGCGCTACAGGCTACGGCGCTGAATCCACTGCTGGTGACGCAACGTCTGTTCGCGGTTCTACAGAACAACGTCTATGGATAAAAGTGAAAAGTTAAGATTTGTTTTCTACGTATTTTTCCAGGATAAAAGTATCCTTTTTTATCCCTAGGATAATATGGTATAATTATACCAAGTTTCATCGAAATCGATCTGTTACTTTTCACGTGATGCCTGAAGACAGACATACAAAAAAATTTTTAGTCACATATTTGGGTTTTTATTTTTTTCAATATTTTCAATAAACAGAATTTATTGTATAATTAAAAATTTATTATATTACACAATTCTGAGGAAAGATAGGAAAGAAGAAAATATTTTTTTAGACGCGATTGAGAATTTTAGTGAAACCATACATACGAATAATGCACAAAATGTTTCAGACAATTTGAATGAAAATGCATTCATTCATCGAATCCAAAAAGTTAACGGAATCTATTGCGTCCCATCCATCCAACCATATTCGTATGAGAAATATACGTAACGTATGGGACGTTCTATACATCAATATTTGGCTGGTTACCCCTTCACGTCCAGATAAATTTTACTGAAATTTGATATGGGCGTACTTCGAGTCCCGAGGACGGACACGAGATACTTATTGAACCGAAAAAATGTACGGTTACCATCGAAGTGGCAGGCGTTATTAAGCTATAATATTCGTGTAATAAAGTAATACAATCAATATTAAGCAATTTGTAAATCATCTTTGACACCTTAATTTACGTAATGAGAAAATTGCCAACGATTTATAAATTGGCAACAGCATTTTTATAGATTTTTAATAAAACTTCATTATGGCAATTTAGATGAGTCATTGTTGATCATCCCATGTTGCTCATCGACAAAATTATTGCCAGCAACTAGGGGCGTAGCTATGCCGTTCGAGGCCCGTGGCAAAATTCGTTTTCGTTCCACTATATCAATCCGATACAAAAACACGTCAAGCGGTTACTGTAAAAAATAATCGCTTGCCACTTGTCTAGGGGGCTTATCGGGGGCCCCTTCCGGCTGGGGGCCCGTGGCATTTTGCCGGCTTGCCACCTTGCAGTAACGCCACTGCCAGCAACCTTATGACTCGGCTCCTCCTCATCATCAGTGTGTGAAAACTTCGTATACTTGCGTGAAGATAATAATAATATCTATGGACGCTTCACACCACGTCAATCTGACCCTGTGCTAAGTACCCGAGGGACTTGTGTTACAGGTACCGGACAACGGGAAATATATTTGACACTTTTATACTATATACATATTTAAGAATTTCCATTATATAATACACATATTTAATACACATCCAAGACCCAGAAACATGCTCCGTCGGCGGGATTCGAGCCCGCGACCCCCGGCTTAAGAATAAGAATACTTTTATTTCGTCATCACACAACACATATAGAACAGCAGATTATGACAAAGTAAAGTAATATACAACAGTCGTGTACGTGTGTGATGTCAAGGCTCAGCTAAACGCAGCAAGCAAGCTTACAAGCAAGCTGCACTGGTATTCTGCGAGGGCCGACGAGTGACTCCACCAAAAAAGAAAAAAAAAACAGGAATTAATAAAAGAAAACACAAAAATTAAAAAAACTAACTTATAAGACTTTACGCTTAAGCTACCAACGCGCTTACCAACTGAGCCACAGAGGCCGTCGAGCCGAAAATGGTGCTTATTAACGTTGCCGAACTTGGTATAAATGGACTCATGGCTTAATACCGCGTCATACGGAAAGGATCTATCGTCCCATGACTATAGCCTGTAACACCTATTTGTATACTTACTATAATAAAGTGGTTATAACGCTGGTTAAGATATTACGACGTCCCTAATCTCAAGTTTCCGTTTGTCAAAGTGAAATTGATATGATTTGATGGTAACTTATTTAAATCTGGCATTTAATTAATAACTTTAATCGATTATAGCATAAAGGAGAGGTTCTGATATGAGGATGCTCAGATTCTGACAGTATATAACAATGCAATTTAGCATGACGCTAAAAACTCTACTCGCCACAAAAAATACTGTAAAAAGCAGGCCAAGCCTCGATTGAGCTGCTTATCTCTAAAAAGTAATGAAATCTAGACAAAGGCATGCAAAGGCAAAGGCTCCTTACTGTGAGTTTGTTATTATAGTTCACATTATATGACTGACAGTTTGTTGACTTTTACACACTTACAAATAAACTATGGTCATATTTATATAATTTTTTTTTATTTAACCTTTTTTCAGATCTTTGAGTTTTCAGGAAGTAGAGTGTGTGTCGAAAATGCCAAACTTTGCTACCTAAGTAACTTGAAATTTCGGATTTTAAGTATGTGTTGTAAGTTTACGAGATAGTGAATATTTCAGCTTTCTGTTAGTATCTAGAGGTTCTCAAATAGGGGGCTGAAAATCTGGCGAAATGCTTCCTGTTAAGATTGTACGGCGGTGTTATTTCGCGCTCGACTTGGCCATGCCACTGCCGTGCCATGAGATACTCGATGCAGAATTTGATGTGAATACACAATACTAATGACTTAAAACTCGAATGACTGAAATAAAGTAACTATACAATTTTGGAATGAAATTTAGATTTTTGTGAGAATACTAACCCAAAATATTGAACAAAAGTTATTCTCAAATTCTGAGTAGGCATCGACCGTGTTGCACGATTTTTCTAGCAAAGTGTAGAATCTGACATCGAATCCACCTTAAAATGCAAAAACCGCCATGTTGTGTACCACAATAGATTCCGCCACATTGCGTGTAACCACACTCAAACACGCCATCTTAAAAGGAGGAAATATAATGTCGGGTTTAATATTCAAATAAGGGCCGATTTACACTTAATTTAGTTAAGTTGCTGTTAACTTGCGCGATCAGCGAGTTTAGTTAGTTTTGACGTTTGAACGGCAAAATCGAGTTAACTTGTAAGTTGTCAATTAAGTTGACTTAAATAGAACGCGATCCTATTTTTCGGCGAGTTAAGTGCAAAGTGCCACTCCTCTCGCGTCTCCCGCACCCCGCCAACTTAACTCACCAGAGTGTAGACGTTTGAGTTTAGTACAGTTTATATTATAATATTTAATTTATCAAAAATTTTAATAAAATTGGTATTTTGTTGAGTAAAATATTAAATGTAATTTGTTTCTAGGCAGTAATTGAGCAATTTATAGAGACTTATTCTTGTTATCGAACCAGCAACTTATGATTACTTAACTCGCCTACGTTTGAACGTCACTTAATACTTACTACTTAACTTTTAGGTGACCGTCTTGTTAACTCGCTACTGTGCTTAATTAAATGTAAACCGGGCCTAACAGCAAGTAAATTTATATCGCAGCAGCTTAAACTAAGTAGACATTTTAATAAGACTCAACTTAATACGGTCAGGATGTGACATTTAAAGTCGGTATTAATATTTGTTATTAAATTGATTTTAATGCGAGCGTGGTAACGGTATAAGCTATACTAATCCATAATTACAAATAATATAAAGATGAAGAGTTTTTTTTGTTTGAACGCTTTAATCTCAGGAACTACTGGCCGGAAATGAATTTTTTTTTTGTGTTGGTAAGTCGATATATCGAGGACGGCTATAGGCTGTATTTAAAAAACACGCTACGACCAATGGGAGACGAGCAGTAACGAAAAAATCTTGGGAAAACGGGAAAATTTATAGTTTTACGCGGACCTAGTCGCGAGTAACGATTAGCTATAACGATTAGTACATTTGTTTGTTTTTATTAATAAGATTCCGAAATTACAAAGCCAGTTTTAATTAAATCTGGCACAGATATAGAGTAGACCACGGAGAAAGATAAATTTTTTGTTACGGGAAAATGTAAGATCCTTTCAGTTAGGTCTATGCCAGATATCAGTTTGGGGCATGAAGATAGGACAAAATAACTATTAAATATAAGCATTTTCGCATTTATAATAGTAGGGGATCCTAAGAGGGTATTTTCGGATTTGCTCGAGCGCGTCAGATTAAGCTAGTGTAGGCTTTCTGTCTCTAATTATCACGCTGTAAAAATTAGTTTCTTAAAAAGTAATGTTTAGTACCAAAATGTTAAAAATACGCCAAAGTACTTCCATATAAGCTGCTGATGATTTAAATTTAAGGTAAGTAATAACATAGAACAACAAAACCTCATATTTTCATAACCTGCAAGCTCAACAGATATTTTATTCAACTCACATTTATGCTTTGCTGTCTAAAATCGTCCAAGGAATGTTCAATGTAAACTTTTATTTTAAATAAATTTATTTCTATAACCTAAAAATCTATGTAGCGTCTTATCTCAGCGCTAAAATAAAAAATGCCCGCATTATTTTTTTCAACTTTTTACCTAATCTACAAAATGTAATTGGTCTCCAAGGCGCTCGAGTTACTACAAAAATAGCACTCTCGCCTGCAGCTATAATATCAGTGTATATTTGGAATAGGCATAGAACCAACAGTATAATATTATGGTTCTTTGGCAGAAACCGGTTTTAGGTTTAACACCGTCTATTTGTACAGTTCCTTTATAATGTATTGGTGCCCGTTATATCATTGCGCAAAAATTTGTATACCACGCGGAAACCGTACATTGTCGCCGGATAAAAAGTATCCTATATGTTGCCCAGACCTAATAGCTAATTAATAAAAAAAGATTTATTTGAAACCGTTCAGTAGTTCCTGAGATTAGCGCGTACAAACAGACAACTTTTTTTTTTGCCAATTTGTGTTCTATTACTGTTCCTTAGCATGAAAAATAAATTATGAATGTGGGGGATTGATAATTTTCTAATAATATTAAATGTACAGACACTCCAATTTTACTGTTTTGTTATATTTAAGGTTAAGATTTATTGATTTTTTTTTGTTAAATCTAAAATATTATAATTTTTAATGCGCAAAATATTTCGGCCATTATGAATATATTTTGAAATACTGTTCGTTCATATTTCATATTTCTTTATTGCTAGAATGAAGTTACCGGGTTGGTCTTATTCTATATATAAATAGTTCTGTCATTTTACCATACATTAATGGTGTGCAATACAAATTCAAGCATTACAAGTTCGAATGTTATCTATCAATTTTAATGAACAAACAAAGCTTTTTTGCATTACAAAACAATAATGATATAAAACAAAAAGATCATAATTATACGTATCATATGTTCTCAGCAAGTTTTCTAAGTTCACACCTCTGTATTTCAAACTGGGTATTAAAGCGATCGATCGTCCAAGTTAGCTGGAAGTTAGGTCCAATAGATAGCCTATTCACAGTTCGTAGTAAAAGTTATAGCACTTATCAATACTTAGGAATCTACATTACTCACAAGCTCAAATTCCAAAGCGTTTAAAGTTTGGAGTAATGATTTATTGAGTAGGGAAGATGCGTGTAAAACAAAATTTATTTAACGAAAATTATTATAATAGCGGGCTAAAATATATACAGAATGACAAAAAACCTCTGAATTCTGTTGAGAAATAAGTAAGATATTAGCGATTTAAGTTTTCTATCCATCTCTTTTTCTCAAAACGTAATTTAGTATGATTTTTTTATGCAGCTTATAGACTTTGACGTCACAATCAATATCATTTCTCTCTTCCTGACTACTTTCAAGGCTTGTAACTTTGTTGTTTCCAATTTTATAAAAAAACTGATTGAACTAAATCCTTTTTCAATAACGATAGGTTTATTTGAAAAAAAATATGCATATTACGTCGGAACCAGTCGCTTAAAAAAGCCAAGTGCGAGTTGGACGCTCGCACGAAAGGTTCCGTACCGGTCACGAGCAAAAATTGGGAAAACGATTTTAAAAACACTTTTTACAGTATCGTGATGTAGACATCGATCAGCTCCATCTAGTATCAAAAGGAGACACAAGAAAAATAAAGAAACGGGCAAAAAAACATGTTTGTTGTATTAGAAAAAAAATGAACACTTAATTCATTACTTTTTAGTAGTTGTTGTTATAGCGGGAACAAAAATACATATTCTGTGAAAATATAATTTCTCTAGCTATTACCGTTCTTGAGATACAGCCTGAAAGCAGACGGACGGACAGACATCGTGGTCTTAGTAATACGGTTCCGTTCTTGCCAAAGGGGTACGAGACCCAAAAGTATTTTACCCCGATGCAAATGATGGGGTGTTGTGAGTTTGACGTGTATGTGTCTGTCTTGTACTCTATGGAATTTTTATTGTCACTTCTGGTAAACGCAGTATGCGAACGATTTTTTCTAAATATACATATTTGTGTTTTAAAATTTTTTGTATATAATAAAAACGAAACAACTTTCCACTCAATACAAAACTTGAAGAAACATCAGTGTATAAATGATATAAGATTTCAAGACGTATAAAATCTGCTGTAAGAATTCTCATAAAAGAAACCACGAGATAAAGGAAGTGTTAATCAAAACTTCTTCAGAGAGAATTCTAAGAAATTTGTTTGGCTTTTCCAGTGGTTTAAGATATTTTATTTTTAAGGTGAAAAATAAAATTGTGGCACCGATTTCGGTTATAGGGGCTAGTTTGAAAGAAGCTACGCGGGAATAATTCTCTAGTGCCGCAGTGTGTGCGGAATATATAACAGCACCCTCTTACATTCTGAAGAAAGCGCGACTTCACTAACCCTACTGGTAAGGTTACTTTGAGTATATAGAAACGGAACCCCAAAATTGCGGTTCAACTTATAGCCTAAGGGTACGGAATCCTAAAAACACATCACGTGGTATTTCTAAGCAATTTTCGTCGATTTATTTATTACATATTACATTTTAATGGTACATAAAAGAAAATATTTGCTCCCAAATATAAGAATTCCTCACGTATCTTATGAAATATGACGTAATGAAATGTTTTTCGTTATCCAGGTAATTCGAATAAATATTACGTCTTTTTAACTAAACAAAAAGTGGCTAAGTGAGAGCCGCATTCGCGGGGCCGTGGAGAGCGATGCTTGGGCACGAATGGGCGGGTTCGACCGGAGTGATACCACGGCCTCGCAGAAAACTGGCGTGAAACGGCGTTGCGCTATGTTTCGTCTAGTGAGTGAGTTTGCCGGTGGCCCAACTTTCCTAATCCTCCCTATCCCTATTCCCATTTACTATTCCCTCGTTAAGTCCTGCAACGCTCTTGCAATCCTTCAGGTGACGCAAATGTCCATGTGATGGCAGTTGCTTTTCACCAGGTAGCCCGTCTACTCGCTTGCCCCCTAATAATATCATACCCCCGGCCCCGGCTAAAACAGATATTCTTGGATAGACCCGACTCGTGCTACGACATGAAGATGTTTCGTAGAATATCGAATTGGTAGCCCAACTTCATTAATTCCCTTCCCCTATTGCGACTCTTCGGATGTTACGAGTGTTCATGGGCGACGGCAGTTGCTTCCCGTCAGGTGACCCGTCTGCTCGCTTGACCACTAAAAAAACAAAACAAAATTCATGATGCTACTTTAAATATAGCCTGTAGCAAAAGTAAATGATAATAATTTAGGGTGTGTACCGTGTGTGTATTGCTAACTAATTGCTATCATAAACTCCTCGTTAGCAATGAAAATGAAAAAATCGAGGCTATACAGATTACAAGTAAAAAGTAATCCATTCATTTTGGTCCGGTGACTTCGTCGATTAATCGCCATATTTGGGGTTCCGTAGAAAAATTGATAGCCTAAAATGTTATTTAACTTAACTCAAAGTCAGACCTAAATGTGGTCCAAGTCCACTATAAGATCTTTCTAATGATCCCAAACACGAGTATGATACGATTTTCTATGATGGAACGCCAGTGCCTATCTTCCAGCTTCATTATCAGACCTTTACACTTAATCATGGTCTAAGTCCGTTAGAAGACCTTTCCAAAGAGCTAAAAACACGACTATGATACAATATTCTATCATGGAGTACCAGTACCTGTCTTATAGCTTCATGACCAGACGTTTTTACTTAATCCTGGCTCAAGTCCATTACAAGACCTTTTCAAAGAATTCAAACACGAGTATGATACGATATTCTATCACGCAATGCCAGTTCATATCTTCCGATCCCATGAGTTTAACTCATCGATGTTATTTTAATCAGAACTAGATTCAACAGCTAATTTTACTCCCTCTTAGAAGATGGCTGAATTTCATAACTTAGATTCCATTGCATCGTCTTATTCATGCCCGCGACTATGTCTGCGCGAAACTTTATAAATTTTTACATCATTTTTGGTTACCGATCGCCTCCTATCGGTCATAACGTAAAACTGTATAACCTAAAATGGCCTTTCTGAAGTTTCTGAGCTTAGCGCGTTAAAACTAACAAACAAACATAAAGTCTTCAGCTTCATACTATAAATATACAATTAACACGAGCGTATTAATGAAAATAGGTGCCGATTGTCCGTTGCAAACTTTTTTGAACGGTGCACGTTGGAGAGGGGAGGTGGAGAATAACATAGGCTACTTTTATCATACGAGCGAAGCCGCGGACAAAAGCAGCTCGTACTATAATTTACTTTTATTATTACCTATCTATTATTAATTGAAAAAAAAATCCCCCTATGTCTGCTGCAGCTTCCATCTCAGTTTTGCCGGTAAACTCCCAACGCAATATTTCTTCGAGTACGGAACCCTGCGTTGCGCTTGCAGCTGTTTTTTTTTCTTTTTTCACGCTACCGGCAATCATAGCGCGGTTATTGCTTTGCAAGGTACGTAATTTGTTTAAAGGGGCCCCGGGAGTGCAACCGCCAAGACTATGCCATGTATTATCCCATTTTTATCCGAAAAAGAGGTTATTTTCCTTTATAAATCTTTCCTTATAGTATATTTTTAATTATTTCTTTTTTGTTATTTAGGTTTTTTTATGCAATATTGTGATAATTCATTATTTACTAGTATTGACCTGCGGCTATGCCCAATCGGAAAAAAAATACTTTGAACTCTAAGACACCTAATGCTCTAACTGTATATTAAACTCTTAGTGCGTGTATCCAACTCGCACTTGGCCGATATGTATTATTATAGCCTATGTCACTCTGGGATAATGTTTAAAGAATATTTAAAATGTGTTCTATACTTTTTCAACTTATTCGTAATAAACAAACAAAAATACAAATCTTTCGTTTTTAATAATAGGGTAATGTTATGTGATGAGTAAAGGACAAAAGTTTACGGTCCAACGTATACGTTTTTAATGTATTTTAGGAGACAAGCGAGCAGACGGTTACCTGATAGAAAACAACTTCCGTCGACCATAAACACTCGTGACATCTGAAGAGTCGCAAGTGCATTGCTGTTTGCCGGCCTTTATGAGAGGGAAGGGGAATAGGGGATAGGGGAAGTTGGGCCTTCGTTAAACTAAGTCACTGAACGAAACACAGCACAACGCCGTCACTCCGGTCGAGCCGGCTCATTCATGCCAAAGCATGACTCTCCCACTGCAATGAGCATCCGTATTATGTACTTGAGATCGGAAAATGCCTCATCGGTACACGCCTCCACCCGGGCTCGAACCTGCACCCTCTCGAGTGCGAAGCAAAGGTCTTACCCACTAGGCCAGGGACGCTCTTAAATATGGAGATACATATAGCAGTTCCGGACGCCTTGTTACCGGTCGAAATCAGTCCAGCTTGTCCAGGAACATTAAACACCAAGAACATGAAGTTTTAGCGGATAGTGCTGAGATACTTGGTCTTTCGGGAAAATGCTCTTTCAGTGCTGTTACTTTTACAGTATTGTGTATACAGGATAACAAAAATATAAAGTAACCTATGTCCTTCCCCAGGACTCCGAATATTTAAATAACGAATTTCACCTTAATCGGTTCAATGGTTTGGACGTAAAGAGGTAACAGACAGACAGACACATCGCACGTTATTTCATGTTATCTTTAATTATATACTAATAACTTTACTAATATAATAATAATAATATCTATGAACGCTTCACACCACGTCAGTCTGGCCCCGTGCTAAGTCCGTCCCGAGAAAATATACTTAATATTTATATACTATACACATATTTTTTATATGATACACATATTTAATACACATCCAAGACCCAGAAACATTTAAAAACTTGCTCCGACGGCGAGATTCGAACCCGCGACCCCCGGCTTCAGCTACCAACGCGCTTACCAACTGAGCCACAGAGGTCGTCATAATAAATGCATAAGATTGTGAGTTTGTGTGTTTGTTACATCTTCACGCTTAAACGGCTGGACCGATTTCGATAAAAACTTTCATGGAGCTAGCTGACATTCTGGATTGTAACATAGGCTACTTTTTAAGCGGGTAGCACCGCAAGGCACAGCTGAATATGGATTTTGCCATATCTATTGCATTATATATCTACGCTCAGCCTAGGCTATCAGATATTTTTAATTAAAATATACATTTTATTCCCCCCGGACAGACGTATACAGATGTACGCTACAAACAAATTAATTCCAATACGTGAGTCTACTGCTGATTGCTGGATCGATTTTAATGTTTTTTTTAATAGATGTTAATGAGATGCTAGATAACTGTTTTTTTAAACTTTTGAGTAGGTCAAATTTTTAACCGATTTTCATATTGTTAATGAGGTTGGAAGCGAGCAGACGGATCTGATGGAAAGCAACTGCCGTTTCTCACAGAGTTAGGAGTAGGGAGTTTGGCTAATACGGTAAACTGGGTTGCCTGGAAGAAACCGATGTAAGCGGTAAGGCCGCTTTTTGCTTTATTCCCAACGTGGTTTTTTTCTCTAATGTATGTATTTTTATGAGCAAATAAATAATAAATAAATATAAATATAAAATAAATAAATAAATAAATAAATAAATAAATAAATAAATGAAATAAATAAACTCACTCGCTAGACGAAACACAGCGCTACGCAGTATCACGCTGTTTTTCAACGAGGCCATGTATATCTCCGGTTGAGCCCATTCATATCGAAGTATGGCGCATAAACGAAAATTAGGTTTTTGAATTAACGGTTACCGGAGTTTAGATCAAAATCAAAAACCTAAGCACAAAGACACGGAAAGAAATACAGTAAGAGAAACATCACCTTTGAATTTTCATCGGTTAAAATGTTTTCAAAGTAAGTTCATCTATATATATAAAACAAAGACGGGTTTGTTACAACACTTATAACTCGAGATCTGCGGAACCAATTTTCATTGTTATTGATTCGTTGGATTTGTCTCCGCCCCGAATAGCAGAATACATCTTAAAAACAATGAAAACCGATATGTGCAATAAATACTTAATCATTTTGATAAATTCTCATTTGATTGTTACATGTCAAACATTTGCCAATCCAGTCCTGTCAAATACTGTAACTATTCATGTTTGCGTTCAGAGATTTATTTTGTATAAAATGTCTAGAAATTTCATTATCTGTTATATTTGTTTGTTAAAGACATTAATTTAGAGTAAATTAATTATTTATTATATAGTTATTTATTTCCGAAAATAATATTCAAGATTTTTTCTACAGATTAACAAATGTGTAAATGTATTAATTTATAAGAGTCTATGATTTGTTTGGACCAGCTATTGTCTACGTGCATGAAAGTTTTGTGCGACTGAAGAAACGAGAAATCGTCGAGCTTATCGTACAGATAAACAGAGGAATAATCTTCGAAGTGCAAGAAGATCATTGACTGTTAGGCGGTACGAAGTTCGCCGGGTCAGCTAGTAGTTTATATTTTAGGAGCAATCCAAAATGTGCCGTCAAAAATGCAATAGCCTAACTGCGCTCAGAGAGTTGACTCTCCGCTATTGGTCGTGTATGTACACAGAATAGGTGCATGCAGGAGGTCACCTAAGCTATACATTTCTAGAAAACTAGCCTTTGCTTTCAAGGAAATTATTTTTCCTACAGGAGCATTTAATCGGAATAAAAAGTACTATATATTCTAAATCAGCTTCCTGTGTGCGGAACCGTTCTTAAGTAATTCCAACTCGAACTTGGTCGATTTTCTGTATATTTTAAAGCCTATATCACTCAGTGATATATATATATATATATATACAAACATACAAAAATACAAATCTTTCCTCTTTGTTGACGGTGTAAAATGCAATGACATGTGGGAGAACGATGCTTCGGAACGAATGTGCTGGTACGACCGGAATAGTACGGAAACGGCGTTGTGCTGTTTCGTTCAGTGAATGAGTTTACCGGTGGCCCAACTTCCCTAATCCCCCTAACCCTATTCTCATTCCCTATTCCCTCATAAAGGCCGGCAACGCACTTGCGACTCTTCGGATATCACAAGTGTCCTTGGGCGACGTCAGTTGCTTTCCATCAGGTAACCCGTCTGCTCGTTTGCCCCCTTAAATATCATAAAAACCTAGAGATTTTCTAGTTTTTTTAAAGCATATACCGGTAGGGTATTAGCTGACTTCGAATATTGGATAGTTTTTTTTCCGATGAAATGTTTCCGTGGGATCAATCATTTCCCCGAGGGCAAAGCCGCGGGTAAATATTATACTTTATCCATACATATAATAAAACAGTCAAATCGGTGTGTCTGTACATTTAACATTTTTACAAAATAATCAATCGGGTGCTAAGGAACAGTAATAGAACACAAATCGACAAAAAAAGTTGTCTGTTTATCTGTTTGTACGCACAAATCTCAGGAACTTCCGGACGGATTTGGATAAATCTTTTTTTATTTAATAGCTATTACCTCTGAGCAACATATAGGATACATTTTATCCAGGGACAATGCACGGTTCCCGCGTGATATACAAATTTTTGCAACACAACGAACCTATAAAAATATGGAAGTGTATGTTTTTTACGAACTTCGCAATCTAAACTAGCACATTCCTGTTTCCCTTCTGTCTCCAATAATTCTGTACGTGTTTGTATGTATGTATGTATGTATGTATGTATGTGCAATCATCCAGTGGTGTAACCGGGAGGGCGGAAATTGTTACTACTGCGCCCCGGGGACAGAATTGTAATTCATTTCGTTGTATGAATTTTTTACGAATGGTAATGTACTTTTGGGGGTTAAAACTCGATTTGCACTTTCGAATGACCAAACGGTTGGGATATAATGATGTGTCTACGTTTTCTCTCCAGACCATTCGTGCCGAAGCCCTCGGAAGTTCACTCGCCCGTGTATGCTGACTCGTAATAAAGCACCCCATTTCTCAACGGGTTAAATTATCCGTGCCTCAGGTGCTGTTAACCCTCGACGTCTTTGTAATTAACAACAGGGGGTAATTCTAGCCCATAAAGGTTGTGGCCAAGAAGGGTTAAAGTCTGAAACTCTTGTTCATAATCGACGAATACAGACGATGACATGCGAGCACGATTTTGGAGCAACCTCGCCTCTGCTCACCGATATTCGTTGCAGAGTGTGAGTTGCACAAAGTACTGCGGACGATAACGTGGACGCTAGCACATAGATTATAAAGTGCCTGCTTAATAATAAGCGCCACGAGCGACATTTTAGCTAATTTTGTTTTCCAACATAGTAACTAGCCCATTGTAGGTAATTATTGACTAAATTCCTTTCTGCCTTTGCAATGACTTCTTGTCCATCGTAAGCCAACAAAAAAAACTGCTCTAAGAAAAACCTATTTAATAATTTCTGTCGGCCAATCGCGCCTAAACTATTGGACAGATTTTGTTGAAATCTGTTATATAAACTAGCTGTTACCCGCGACTCCGTCCACGTGGTAATTTAAACAATCATTTTCCCTGTTTTCCTCCTTTACTTTTGGAATTATCCTAAATTTTCTTTGCTATCAACCTCTCGGAGCAAAGAAAATTCAGGAAAAATCCAACAGCACAGCAGGAAAACAGGAAATTCATTTTTTATAAACAGCGTCATCTATGATGCATAGCACGCACTAGAACAGCACTTTGATATATTAGAGTCTAAAATTTTCACTGCGGGTTCCGTTAAGGGGTCACTTAGTAAATAATAATTCTTATCTGTCACCGCTCGGACGGCTCGGAGTCGCGGGTAACTGCTAGTTGGGTATAAAGATAGGATGTTAATTAACTTCATGATAGGACCCTTTTTATTCCAATGAAATATTACTTCCGTAACAGATTACAGAACATTTTCCACGGGAGTAAAGTT
>JAOTAV010045042.1:0-17250 GCA_026546445.1 Cyclargus thomasi
TCCGTCGGCGGAATTCGAACCCGCGACCCCCGGCGTAAGCTACCAACGCGCTTACCAACTGAGCCACAGAGGTCGTCGTAAATGCAACTTAACGATCTAAGCTATAAGGTCTCATTTTCTAGCGACTACGTCGTCGCCGATTCGTAGTGGCGTAGAGCAAAACTGTCGCCTGTCATACAGTGGCATTTTATCGACCGTGACGGTGTGAGGTGGACAAACGGCGAATGTTCGTCTTTCGTGTCCGCGGCACTCAAAGTATCTCCATACCAAATTTCAGCATAATCGCTTCATCGGTTTGGGCGTTGAGGTAACAGGCAGATAGAAAGACACACATCATCATTCGCGTTTATTTTAGTATGCAATATGGATAGGCCGTGGATCTCATTTTCATCACAACTCTGGTAAACCACTCATAGGCGTGGGTTTCGGTTGCGAAACTTATACTGTTAAAAATTTTCATAGTAAATTTACTAAATTTGTGTAGGAAGTTTTTATGCATCACATTTTTAGAAATTTGAAACTCAATCGTGCAATTTTACTACACAATTTAAAACAAAAATTTTTAACAGTGTAGACATAATGGTGCTCCTGTGACATTCAAATCAGACTATTATACATAATTTTAATAATCCTCCACACCGGGAAATTGTTTTTAAACTTTAATATCTTAGTAAAGTAAATTATTGTAAAATTTGCATCCTATTTTCAAGGTCATGGATGCTGAGAAGAGGAAGGCGGAAAGTGGACGAGAACATCAAAAGAAAGCCGCCTCGTACATCGCCGCTGAGAAAAAGGTACATAGATAAATTTAAACTGCGTTTTAGTCAATGTTTAAATAGATTTTGCCGTGGGAGAGCCATGCTCCGGCACTCAGGGGCCGGCTCGACCGAAGTGATAACACGGCCTCACAGAAAACTGGCGAGATACGGCGTTGTGCTGTGTTTCGTTCAGTGAGTGAATTTACCGGTGGCCCAACTTCCCTGCTCCTATCCCTTTTCCCATTCCCCATCTCATAAAACAGGCCGGCAACGCACTTGCGACTGTCCTTGGACGACGGAAGTTAATGTCACGAGTGTTTATAAATGAAAATCGCTTGGCCTGTTTTTGTATGGGATTGACATTTTCGAACGACGACGTCTAGTCACGATCATAGACTTTTCGTTTGACAATGTCAATCCCATACACAAACACGCCAAGCGATTTCCCTAAACGATAATCGCTTGACACTCGACTAGGGGGCAGGTTTGCTCACGCTGACATTTACGCACAATTTCATCGAAATTTATCTTATTCTTTATCAATTACAGGTGACGCAGCTCGAAGACAGCCTGAAACGTAATATCATGAAGTCGAGGATATACTTTGAGGAGAAGAAACTCTGCGACGAACAGATGCAGACACAAAACGAGAAGATCGAAAAACTGCAACGTCTCATAGCGGACGCTAAATACAGATATTCCAAATCGCTCAAAGCATTGGAAGAAATTTCCGAGGAAATACACAGAAGGAGAGGCGAATACCCGCCAGGGAAAGATCCTATTCCCGTGGGACCGAGAGAGCCCGGAGTAGGCGCGGAGAGGGACCCGGTACACGATGAAACACAGTTAGATAGTAAGGAACACGAGAAAGATGAGGAGTCAAATCTGCAAGAATTGAGGATGCGCGTCAGGGAGCTAGCGCTCAAGCCCATCGACAGAACTGACGTGGAGACTGACGAGGCGTGGGTTCATGAACTGAACGAGACCATCAACAAATTGGATCAGCTGCTCATGATGAAAGAGAGCAACCAGCAGATGAAGAGTAAATTCACCGAAAACCCTCCGCGGAACTACAGTGCGCCGTCTACCAGCACCAACTCTAAACACAACCCACCAGAGGAAAGTTGGAAGGAATCCAACCTGTCCCGAACCAAGTCCATCAGCAGAGAGGTTGTCTATGAGCACCCTCCAATGGTGAAGACGGATAGGTGTAAAAGCATGATGTCCTTGGACGTCCTTGCCCTTTCGAGAGATGCGATGATCATGGATAGGGAGTCGTACCTCAAGGCTGTGATCGAAGATAAGTCTCCCACTGGCACCTACACCGGCAGTAATTCCGAGAGGAACGACAGTCCTGATGATATTCTGACGGTGGAGTGCGACTCCAGCGACTCCACGCAAAACCCCATTATCCGGATGACCAGCTCGACTATGACGGATAGTGACAATAGCTAATTGAATGGTTGTGAGTAACGAATTTACTTGGAAAGTCTGCCTGCTTAATCATAATTTTAATGGAACTCATTATAACAATGTCCAACAAACGAAATAAAGCTCAGGGATATATAAAAAATTCAAAACAAGAAAAGGAGTTGTCTGTCATGATTTGTGGAGAAATAATTGAAATGGTTGTGGACGAAACTGAATTTAGGTAGTTTTAATAGAGCACTTAATTATTTTGTGAGTTGTTACTTTTACTGTAAAAATTTAAAGTGTGCACTTTGCGAGCGAAATGTTGCGTTGAACGCAAGAAAGTGCGTCAGGGTTGTAAAAAAATTAATATATATGTTACATATTAATGTATATGTCATTGACATACCTATTTTAACGATATACTTAATTTTAAATAAACAAAATACTCAATTTCTTTATTGGTATAAATATGTATGCGAATGGAACTTTTCCACTATCAAATAAAAACCTGAAAATTTATAAATATTGTATGTATTGTAATTGACTTATTTTTTTTTATTATAGATATAATTTTTTAACTCACCTTTTAATTACTTTGTTTTGTCAAATAAGAGTATTGTAAATAAAATCAATTCTCGTTAAAAATGCATTTATAATGTATCAAAACTAGTTAAAAATGTATTATTATGCATTTGCTCATACTCGGTGGCGGTCATTAACCCTCTGTCAGAAAATTTGATATTTCTATACAAACCGCGATTGATAACAAAGTAGATAAGATATATAAAAACGACATACAGCTACCGACAAGAATGGGCGAAAGCATAGACCTTATTAATGGACGTAGAACAAGACGACTCAAAAATCCATATTTCTGTGTTACATTACACGTTGGAAATCAGAAAGATACAGGGACTGGTAGCATCTCGTAGGCTTAACCATTGGCGTATCTAGACCCACTTTTCGGGGGGGCTGAGCCCCTTTAGACTTAAGCCTAGGAACTAGTATTAAATCTATCTGTGAATTTGGCTAGTAACATAAAAAATGTTTGAAACAACAAAATACCCGCAACTGCGATGCAACAAAATTCGTTTATCGCGCTGGAACCATACATATTACTGGCATAAAAAATATTCACCAGATCGTTCTGTGGTGGGCATCGCCCAACCCCCCCCCCCTCACTTTATACGCCTATGATCTTATCTGATTCTTCGTTTGGTAATAAGGTCGATAAAGAATATATTAAATTAAAACTTTACAATAACCTCCCATAATAGTACTTATTAGTTAATAGAATTCGCACTAACACGAACTAATAGATACTAATGAAGCACAATGCGGCCATCTTTATATCACTATTTCAATAAAGTTTTATTTAAAATTAGCTTTTTTATTACTTATTAAATATTATATACTTTAGTTTCATATAGATTAATATTTCGTTGGCATTCACTTGTGGGGTATGCCATAAGGAATGAAAAACTTTGTATAAATATCATATATTTTATTACAAGAAACGACCATAGAACAATATAACAGGTAAAATGATAGAGGAAGGCACTTGGAGTGACAAATGGAAGTGAAGATCGAGATGAGAGTGAATTATTCTGAAAAATTCAACTTTTACGTTTCGACCACAAAAAAATACATTGAAAATAACAAAATAATAGTTGCATCAACAAACAACGGACATTCAATGTATCTTATATTATTACTATATATTTTTTCCCAAGAAAACATGCAATATTTTGCAGCATGTCAAAATATTTACTTTAATTGCTTTAAGACCCCTCTACTGCCATTTTTAGGTAATATTCTCTATTAACAAATGTTATAATTTGATTACATTGTAATCTTTAATCGCAATGATTATTTCTTAATTGGCAAATAAGTAGCGTTTATTCTTTTTTTTTTAAACTTCAAATTGTAATTTATGATATGAAGGGAGGAAAAACAATTTTTACAATATTTAACGACTCTTTAACTGGAGCATATACATGGCCTGAAATAATTGCTATAATACAAAATATATTATCTAAATAATCTGAATTATAGCAATATACTTGTATACATAGGAAAATAATAATTTATCTGAATATACAAGGTAACCAAATATAATACTATGAGTTGCTACAACGTATAAAAATATATCTAAGGACCACCTCGTCTTATATATACAATCTCTTTGATTACCTTCAATTTAAAAGCAAGAAAGAGCAAGAAATAAAATGATACATAATATTCAAGACTTTAAAAACATTATAAAATTGTGAATCTCAAAATAATTTCTGTAGCGTTAATAAAAATAAATTGTTTTATATAAATAAAATTGTCATATTAAATATGGAATGTTGTTGCGTACAAAAAATAAATTAGAAAATATATAAATAATTCATAATATAAAAGCACTTCTAATATTACAATGATATTTTTAAGAATAATCTGGAGAATTTTTAATTGAATTAAGTTATGCCTAGAGGTACAATTAATAAAAATAATTGTACATTTTTATCTTTAAAATAAAGTAAACATTCGAGCAAATTGTTTAGTAGACAAATAAAAGTAATCAAGTAAAATATTTAAGTTCTCTCTTTCGAGAAGATCAAAATATTTTTCACATACTAACAGTAACTACTTATAACAGGAACATCCAAAATCTTTGTAACAATGAATCTCATTATTTTTAACTCGAATATAAATGCCATTTTGTTAATTTGTGTATAAACAGATCCTTGGATCATCCACAAATTACGTACCACGAATCTAAGTTTAAAAAATTCCTTTATGACACACATTTTTATTGCATGTTCTTTAAATATTTTCTTCTAAAAAGTTTGATCCACGACCCATACTGTGACACTGAAGTTAGCTTATTATAACATACAAATGACGCACTTTATGGGTGACCCATTAATACTAAAAGAATATTTTGTTTTTTATCATGGTAGATCTAAAATATCTTATTTTTTTAAAGAATCTAAGTATATTACTCTATAACGATTAAAATACATTTTATTTATAAAACATACATATCATAATATTCTTATGACTACTAGAGTAGCCAAAACACATAAAATATAAACAATAATATTAATTAATTATTATTGCTAACGTAAATAGTTATTTAAATGCAAATGAGTAACGTCAATGCATAAAGCATTTAAACAATTACCATTTAAATGCTTCATTTATTTACAATGTAAAATATAAATTCGTGTTAGCTTTTTAATCAAAATTATTTTCAGTTTTTCTATAAAGTAACACTTAGGTGGTAATTACTTAAAAAGTACAATTAAAAGACAAAAATAAAAATTACAATTTATACAGTTTTTGTGCTAAATAAAAGATATTGTACGAAAGTACTATCATTTACTCTAAAAAGCATAAACATACAGGCAGATAATAACATTATTTAATGTTAATTTGTGCAAACTTTTCATTCTTACTATATATTGTAAAAATCAGGTACACAGATGTACTAGACGTTTCATACTAAACCTACTCTTTTAAATATTACGAACCTAAATGTTACTTTAACTTTTTGGGTTCGACTGACCATGACAGAGTCAGCAAACTTTACTTTTTTGTCAGCCATTTTATTCAACCATTAACTCTTATCTTTATTTTAACGCAAAACGAGATTTCAATTAATAATTTTGGAAATTGCAACTAACAGCTTTACTGGCCAATCTTTTTCTGTTTACGCCAAAGATTTTGTAGCAGTGTATAGTAGGCTACTATAAGTAGAACCCAGCATTTATTTTGACTAGCAATACTATTCTGAGGATGATATTTTTAGTCTATGGTTTTCACTATTCCGTTAAAAGAGGATTTAATTTATTTTTTATGAGTAAGACATGACACATAATTTATCTAAATGAATGATATTTTATTATTTAATAAAAAAGATTTATGAAAATACCATTTAACAAGATATGAGAAACAGGTACGCCATCGAGGATTCAGAGTATGATTTTGACTATAGCATATAAAATACACTTCCAATAACATACTTTGTTTTTTGTTTGTAACATACTTTATTTTCTTTTAAATCTCAATAAGAAAAAAACTATATTTCTAAGAAAAACCTAAACTGAAATATGTACTACCGATTTAGGTCTAATGACCTAATCCGACCGATCAAAATATTTTTCCCTACTACAATAATTATGTGATACCATATAAAGAATTTTTGAATTTGGAAGGTTTTTATAGTCTAGGTTCAACTTATAGTAGACTATAGGAGTCCCTTTAGATAGGGCTGGCCAACCATTTCTTATTGATTTTTGTCTTGACAGGGCCCACCAACCTTTCGCTGTTCATGGTAATTATTCTGCTCGTACATGACATGACACTTTCGATCGTGAACTAGTTTTGCGTTTACTAAGATTTTACATGGGATTTGTACAGCGCCACCTAGCGATGCGCACGGTCACATATTGTGTACAAATCCCTTATAAAAATCTTAGTAAACGCGAAACGCGTTCACGATCGAATGTGAAAAAAAAACCTCCCACTCGGCACTCTGCTGATATTTTGACACCAAATAATGAGTAGCTCTGTCGAAATAACTTAAAGCTTGCTTTTTGCTGACGGCACGACATCACGCCACCACGGCGCTCGCTCGAACACGCCCGGCTTGCTGTAGAATGCCTTCTGTAGGTTTTGGTACAGCTGAAAAAAAGTTAACAATGAGGATTTTAGATGCATATGCTACACAATAAAGATAACGAACACATCGGCGCGGGACGGAATTTGACAAGGTTGTAAGCACACCTCGCGACGCTGAGTCACGGCGCGCTGGCCGTTATGATTTTTACGTTAAACCAATTGACTTCGTTGAAAAGCTGGAGAGTATCATGGGCTGCTTTTGGTCTTGGAAAAACATCATATCAAATATCAAGCAGCAGGCAAAAGCTAGTATTATATCTCATATTATTTCTAAAATTATTATAAATCTCTCCTATTCCTTTAACAGAATAAACATTCTCGGAGGTAATTTTTGAATACTTTTTTTCAATCTGTCATCATAAAGAGTGTAATTAAAGAAATAAATTTCCTCGTTAAAAAATTTATATTATATTTAAATGTTTATATTTAAATGTTAATGTAATGTGTTATAATAATATTTAAATGTGAATGTAATGTTTAAATAATTTAATTTAAAATCTTTGTTATAACAAAATATAACTTTCAAGGACTCCATTCATCTTGCAAAGTCATGCCATGTCAAATTATTCAAGTTTATTGCCTTATACATGCGGCACTAAAAATAGAATAAATATGAAAAGAAAAATTTGGTTAAAGAGATACTTCACTATTCTTCTTTTTCCGCGGCGAAATGATTTTTCCGAAGAGACCACATAAACGAATTAAAAAACTATACTTTTACCTAAGTAAACTAATAAGCCTATCTGTATATCAAATTTAATCAAGATCTGTTGAATATGACATATATAGAAATTGCTGTTTTATAACACGAAAGCACAATATGATCAGGTTTAATAGTTTCAGCGTGAACGCACAAACACACAAACAAACTTTCACATAAATAATACTACATAATAAGAAGTAGGTTCCAATCAATATGATGCAACCATCGAGTATAATATAACCAACAGAGCAGTAACGTGTGCCATCAGTGTTCTGGCACTGATAAACTAACCGCCAACCGACTAACGCTCGCACTAAAACAGCACCAATAGGAGACCTGTGTGTACGTACTCCGATACTCCCGACCAATCAGAGCGCAGTGGCTTTGGGCGGATTTTTTCCGAAAACTATTAACATTTCCGCTCTTTTGGTTCTATGCTCGATGGATGCAGCTCACTGTAAAGAACTTTCCTTCGTTCCACAGAGTAAAATACAAGGTGCTGTCGGAACTCGGTTGCGCCAAAATTTGTTTAGTCACGCGGGAACCGTACCGTACTCCGGGATAAAATTAAACCTATGTCCTTCCCCAAGACTCAAAGTATCTCTGTACTTTTCAGCAAAACCGGTTTAGCGCTTTGTGCGTGAAGTGGTAAAAGGCAGACAGACGTTTTCGCATTAATAAAATTAGAATAGACTAGCTGTTGCCCACGACTATGTTTGAAAACTTATTAACTTAAACTATCACGTTTCTAGGGTTCCGTAACCAAGGGGTAAAAACGGGACCGTATTACTTAGACTTCGATGTTTGTCCGTCTGTCTCCAGGCTGTATCTCAAAAACGGTACCAGCTAGAGAGTTGAAATTTTCACAGAGTATGTATTTCTGTTGCCGATAAATTCGACGCGTTTGTCATTAACGTGGCGTGGCGGAGAAGGTATGGTGCTTGCCTGAGTTAGGAGAGGCCATGGTACGGTTCCAACAAACTCATTTTTATTTTATGACTTTGTTTTATAAATTTTTACATTTTCATAATTCTTTACTTTTTTCATAAATTTTAAACTTTTTTATACATTGAAATTTTTCAAAAATGCGTTTATCCAATATTCTGCTTGTACTGGTACGGAACCCTTCGTGCGCGAGTGCAACTCGCACTTGGCCGGTTTTTACATTTTTTTGTTACTGCTCGTCTCCTTTTACTGATGTTTAGCCTTCCTCGATAAATGGACTAACCAACACAAAAATAATTTTTCAATTCCGGCCGGTAGGCCCTGAGATGAGCGCGTTCAAAAAAACAAACCCTTCAGCTCTATATTATCAGTATAGATATGGACTTATGAATTTACCTGTCCGTCGCTCTTCCCGAGTACGGAGTTGAGGACAAAGTCGGTGGGCGCGAGCGCATCCGCCACGCTCACCGCCTCACCCTTCACATCAGCACACAACTCCAATAGCGCTTCTCGTAACAACTTCGGCATATCCACCGTAGCGAAACCACCTTGGTAAAACTCAACTAAATGCTTGTCCAACGACCACAGACCGTACAGAGAGAATAACTTCAATAGAACCGGCTGTAGGGCCTTCTCTTTGGCTTCTATGGACTCCAAGCTGAATATCAAGGTCAGGTATTCGGCGTAGACCTTCGTCAAGGTCCGCCAGTGGTACACCTGTGATCGGTTTCTCGCCTGGACTTTCGTGAGACCTTTGGCTCTCTGCTCCTCGTTCTTCCTGTGCGTCAGCTTCAATAACCAGCATATGAGCCATTTGTAAGCGGAGATTATGACTGGAATAATAAACATTAAATAATAAAAAAAACAGATAAAAACTGGTTTGATTTGTATTAAATATATAGAAGTTGCGTGAAATACCTACTAGATGTCGTGTTAATAAATAAAATTATCTTGTCAGGCCTTAACAACTATTCTCCAAATATACAGGATTTTTCCAAATATACAAAAACATTTCGTGATTTGTAGGGGGCAAGCACACACAAATCACAAAAAAATTTTTCGCTTGCATCGCTACCTGGTATAGAGTTCACTTTCACGGTGAACTCTATACCAGGGACACATAAGATCCTCAAAGCTTTATCACTTACTTTTGTTACACCCTGTATAAAAGGATAATCATTATCTTCAACTTACATTTGGGATTTTTCATGTCCTCCGTACTCCTACACTGGAATGTCCTCTCCATGATGGTGTTATAGTTCTTGAGGAAGGCCACGGTCCCCAGGGGGGAGTCTACGGTCCCCCCGGTTAGGGCCGCTTCATACTGCCGCAGCAACCAGTTCCCCGTCTGTTGGGAGAGGACGTTGTTGTCGCCCTCGTAGGTGACTGTCGGTTCGTGGTTGCTCCGGATGTCGCCGAGGTTCGCGCACTGCAACAAGTGGAGGTGTTTCAGTTGGATTTAGGCAGGTCTGTACGGCGCCCTAGGCACGTGGGACGGGGCGGGGGACGAATAAGAATACTTGTACACGCAAACCACCGGGGTTCGAACCCGCGACCCCCGGCGTGAGCTACCAAAGCGCTTAACCACTGCGCTACAGAGGTCGTCATAAGGCATCGTAGTTTCAAAGAGTATATTAATACCTAAAAAGAATAAACAATTTTATATATTTTTATACATTTCTGTTTACCTTGAGGTACCCGTGTCCGCCGCACGCCTCGCGGCACTGCTGCGCCGCGTCCAGCACCGTCCACGTCAGCAGCGGCTTGCTGCACGACACCAGGGCATGGATCTCCGACACCGCCTCGCTCTAGAAATATAGCTGCGTTACGTCGTGTGGCCCGAATCGACTGTATGTTTTTCGCTACTCAAAATACGGCGGACAAAGCGTGAAGATTTGAAATGTCATTTAAAAGTGAAAATTTGTATGCCGCCAAACAACGAGCGTTACTTTTTACCATCGTGCGTGCTGTGCACCCCTACATATTACATGCACTGCACCCAGCGAATAGTAACTTCGGGTTGCGTCTCTTCGGATGTAAACTTCGGATGTAAATTGAACCGAACACGTACGGACGAGTCTCGGGACATAAGAAGGTTTACATATTTCTTGGACGCACTTGAAGTATGCATGCACGCAAACGCATACGTACGCTGGACGCTGCGCTTTGCGTGTAAATTCAGAAACAACAGCGCACGATTTTTTTAACATTTAAAGTGTTTTTGAAATCTGCAGGATCGCATTTTCAAACATCTTAGAAGCGTTTTGTTTATATAGCAATTATAATACATTTTTTTTATTTTACATGTCAGCAAAAAAAATTAATTCCGTTTTTCGAGTAATTGTACATCTATTTTTGTATTTTTGTATTTTGCACTTGACTTTGTATAGTTTTGAAACTTGCTGTTTCCCGCGATAATTTCCGCGTGAAACTTTATAAATTATCCTTTTTTTAATTCGTATTCAACCCCCCCAGAGCGCACTCAATTCATATGTTTTGTTATGGATAACATACAAAAACCTATCAGATATTCAAAATATCTGATAGGTTTTTGTATGGTATCTGGCAGGTGTCCGAATTTACCTGATCAAATTTAGCACTTTATTCATAAAAAAAGTTTTTAACGAATTAACATTCGCTGTCCCTTTCTGCCGTGTAACGTTTTCAATGTTCTAGAAAAGGACTGCGAACGTCGAGTACCTAAACACTGTTTAAATATTTTTATGATAAAAAAATTTTACTCACCAAATTGTCGACCCTATGTCCGGCGTTGGACTTCTCTACGATGGCGAGGTACTTGTGTGTGAAGGTTTCTATGTACAGCCTGAACACGATCGCCGCAGACAAGTAGCCGAAAAGCCGCCATTGCTGGAATTATGTAGGTAGTTAAAACGGAAGCGGATCTTCTGACAGCAAGCTAGCATAGACAGCATTTTTCGTAAAACTAGCAACGACAAGGCCGCGGGAAAACGACCCGAGATTATTAAAGATGGCACACTTGTTGTGACATCGTTATTTAATTTTTAGGGTTCCGTACACAAAGGGTAAAACGGCACCCTATTACTAAGACTTCGATGTCTGTCCGTCTGTCCGCCTTTTAAAACTTTTTTATGAATTTAAAAATTTCAGAAATACATCCTAATTATTTCCAACTCTAACTTGACCGGTCTTTTGTGTCGATTTAAATATTTTGATGTCACGCTAGTTCTGTGAGGTCGTGGTATCAATCCGGGCGAGCCGGAAAATTCTTGCCAAAGCATAGCTCTCCCACAGCAATGAGCATCCGTATTATGTACTCGAGATCGGAAAATGTCTCATTGGTCCACGCCTCCACCGGGGCTCGAACCTGCACCCTCTCAAGTCAACGCGAACCAAAGGCCACGGACGCTCTTAACGGAGTTGCGGGTATCATCTGACTGTCCAGTGCGAGTTTTTGACATTCGGCAGTGAACGCGTTTCGCGTTTACTAGGATTTTTTTATTGGATTTGTACATGTGACCGTGAGCATCGCCAGATGGCGCTGCCCAAAATCCCATATAAAATCCTCCGTAAATGCGAAACGCGTTCACTGTCGAATGTCAAAAACTCGCACTGGACGGTCAGATGATACCCGCAACTCCGTTAAGAGCGTCCGTGGCCTTTGGTTGGCGTTGACTCGAGAGGGGGCAGGTTCGTTTCGTTCACGGTCGGACGTCAAATAGAAACTCGCTCTCGGCTCTCGGGTGTGTACTCACGTGCAGCTCATACTCCAGCAGCGGTGTCTCGTTGTTCCGCTCGCCGAACTGTCTGCGCGTCGCGGCGTAGCGGATAGCGATGGCCACCACGGAGGAGATAGAGTGGCAGCTCTCCTGCATTATGCCGATGCGACCTGACAATAACGAAAAAATACAATATATAAAAGTTCTCGTGTCCCAGTTTTACGTTGCCTTGTACTCCTCCGAAACGGCTTGACCGATTTTGATGAAATTTTTTTTTGTGCTTATCCGGTATCTATGAGAATCGACCAACATCTATTTTTCACCCCCCTTAAATTATTTATATGACAAAACAACGTTTGCCGGGTCAGCTAGTCTATACATATAATAAATAAAACAGCAAAATTGGCGTGTCTGTACAAATATTTCGTAAAAAATGTGTCTGTATAATATTTTGTAAAAAATAATCAATGATGGGGGCTTAGGAACAGTAATAGAACACAAATCGACAAAAAAAAGTTGTCTGTTTGTCTGCTTGTACGCGTTGATCTCCGGAACTACTGAACTAATTCGAATAAATCTTTGTTTTATTTAATAGCTATTAAGTCTAGGCAACCAATAGGATACTTTTTATCCCGGGAAAATGTACGGTTCCCGTGATATACAAATTTTTGCGCAACAAAGTTGCGGGCACCAACTAGTTAGTATTAAATATAGCAATGATACAAGTAAGGTTTGTTTTGATAAATATATTCTTTTTATAATTTTTATTTTTAAACTAAATGCGAACTAACGATATAAATAGCGTTGTTTATTATTATTTTAATGAATTCAAATAAATTATTGTTAATATATGCAGTCGTCTGCGAGTTGCCATGAATCCAAATTGAATGAAAGAAAATTGCCGTTGCAGCATTCCAAATTTCGCAGTTCGAGTCCTTAAAAGCTTAGGCTTCTAAGGCCATTTGTCCACCGTCAACCGGGAACGAGATTATTGCTGCCGGATAAACTGCAACTTTATGACATAGACTACAGGTTTCATTTTCCTCTACGCCTTCAATGACGGCGACAACATCGACGATAGAGCAATGTCGCTAAAAATGAAACTTATAGCCTAGATCATAAAGTTGCGTTTTGAAGGACCGAAATCATCTCGTTCTCGGTTGACGGTTTCGGTGGACAAACGGTGTAAGACCCGTATTAGCAGTCAACGTAAAATACTAAGAGCATGCTCAAGAAATTTTGAGATTTTGTTTTAATAAAATAAAAAGACCTATAAGTTTTTATTAAATTAAATAAAAAGTCTTATTATTAACGAAAACAGCACCTCAAAATTTTTTCGTCAGGCTGTTATAGTTGAGGTTTGTACACGGGTCAGTGGGGTATGTTTAACCCTCTAATAAGTATGTTTAAACGTTAGGCACTTTACCCAAAAAAATATATGTTATAGAATGATTTTCATTCCTTAACTTTCTAGCGAGGAATTTTTTCTTAGCTCATTAGAAAAAAATGTACCGTGGACACCATTTTTCTGCAAAAAAATTGCATCAACTTCGGAACTGCTCAATTAAGATGAACGATTTGTTTATACAATACAATTAAAGTAACAATATTTTCCCTGAAGAGGAATTCCTACTTCTTGTTTCTAACAATTGTATTTTTCTATTAGGGCGGGGGAGATGTTCGAAACTCCGAATACATTCAAATTCAGCTCAAGGTCGTCGGCGCACGGACTAATACTGGCCTAAGTCTCTGCTTTGCCGGTCATCATATAAACAATGAAATGACGTTGATTTCAGTAACATTAAAATTGATGCCAGACTGCACTCAACCAAAGCTGACCCTGAATTCCGTTTAGCGAGGACATGCGACCTTACAACAGTACTATTGTACTACCGACCTCCTACGCATCATTGCGCCTACAATTTACAATAATTTAGTACAAATCTTCCGCGAAATTACCAAAATCGTTTTACTAGATTTGCTACACAAATAGTGAAAGAGTTTTTTTTTTTATCAGAATCCAATTACTGTTTCGTATACAAAAAGCGTTTGTGGTCGTAAAAACAGATTGTTAAGGGCGTTCTACATGACGGGAACAAACATCACGCAAAGGTGATGGTGCAATGCATTTTAATCTTACATCATGAACTAAAGGTGCATTTTAGATATTATGTTCCTGTGTCTTGGATTTGTGAACCCGCGACCCCCAGTTTAAGGTACCAAAGCGCTTACAAACTGAACCACAGAGGTCGTCAACCAGTTGCCACGAGAATGGGTGGCATTTTTAGAGATTTATTCTTACGCAATCTTACACCTAGATAATTGTTATAACATAACACGAGATAATGAGTTCAATAGATCAAGCGTTTGATAGTTTTTTTTTATCTTCACGCGTACACGTTCGCCAATTCGGAGATTGCGCCAATTTTAATTTTTAACAATCATGTAATTTTTATCTAAAGCGTAAAAATCACGATAAAACTATACTAAAACGGTATGAAAGAGAAAAAACCCGGCCAAGTACGATTTGGACTAGCGCACGAAGTGTTCTGTAACACGTAAAACTGAGATAACTTGTTTCCAAAGGTTAAACAGCTTTAACAGGTCAGCCCGCTTAGACAAGTGGCAAGCGATTAACGTTTGCGATAATCGCTTCGCTTGTTTTGTATGGATTGACGTATTCGAACTAGACGTGATCTAGTCGTCACGTGACTTTTCGTTCGTCTATGTCAATCCCGTACAAAAACACGTCAAGCGATTATCGTAAACGATACTCGCTTGACACTTGTCTAGGGGGGACAGGAAGAGTGGGAAATATTCAAACTTCCCTCCTCACATAAAGTCGCAAAGCGTTTAAGTAACTTTTCGATCTCGGCTACAAGCGTACGCGACCGAAGAAATACAAGTTAAATGCGACTTTACCACATCAGCTAGAGGTTTGATTCTTTACTGTCATTTTTTGAGCGATAACGCTGTCGTTAGTTTTGCAGAAGGGTAGAGCAAAATTGAACCTTTAGCTCATGCTCATTGGGTCGCATACGCTTGCAGTTGAGATCGGAATGTTACTTTTTCTTTCCTCGGCACTTACCAGCAGAGAGATTCTCCAGCGCCGCCCCAAGTATTCTGGAAGGTTCTGAGAAGGAGCTCTCGTATGTTCCATCCTCTGTGACGTCAGCTGTTCGGTTGAGCAGATTCTCGCGAGGTATTCGGTACTGGTTGAACATTATGAACCTGAAACAATGATATGGTCAGATCCATACTAATATTATAAAGGCCAAAGTTTGTCTGTGTGTCTGTCTGTTATCTCTTTACCGCTAGACCGATTTTGCTAAACCAGATAGAGATACTTTGAGTTCGAGGATAGGACATAGGATACTTTTTATCCCGGAAAAATGTACAGTTGCTGCGCAATAAGTGAAACGGAGTTGCTGGCATCATTTAGTACGGTATAAAGTATTAGCTTTAGACTCGCGTGGAATTCGAAAACTGCGTAAAAATTCGGAAAACACAGAAATGAGGATATGCACTCCATATAAACGACCGGAAAGCTGTCAAATCTACCTCGGTAGAATCTCGGTAGAGCTACAGCCGCGAGTGATACACAGTGACCAGTAGATGGTGACGTTTATAATATTATGAAAAGTTATAAAAAGCGTAAAAATCATCATAACCATCAAAGACGGCTGAAAGGTCACGGAATGGGTCAAGCGGGAGATCGGCGTTAGCTACCAGGGGGCAATTCTCAGGATGTGAGAAAAAGTTCACTTGGTCCACTTTGCGGCTTTTGTATACTTTGTCAACTTAGTTATTATATTTTAAGATTAATTTAAGTAGCCGCAAAAAATAACTATTCTATTCTATTCTATGCAATTGTAGTGCAGTTTTAACCCAAAACAAAAGACTGCTTCGGAATAGTGTTGCTAGTTAAAATAAATGCTAGGTTTAACTTATAGTAGTCAGGCTATAATAACAATCTGACATATCGTCAGAAAATAAAATCAGATCAATCAGTTGACGGGAAGAGGGTAAAATTTGATTTACTTAATTTGTGCCACAAAATAAGTAAACAAACCGGGTAAACTAAATAAAACCTTTAAAAATATATAATACGTATTAACAAGAATTAGAAAACCTGAAAGGTACCCAAGTAGACAGGTATAAAAACATTAGGTATCCACTTTCGGTCGGGTAATTAAAGTACTACCAAGAGGCAGCCCTAGCACATGTCACAAGCCTCGCGGTTTCAAACACAGGGCGGGAGTGCACATACTGCATCCTAGCTTTTATGGGACCTCTTTGCACCTAAACTTCTAAACAGATTCTGCTAGATTTTTGTTTGTAGATTGTAGAACTTTCGATTTAGCAAAAAGGATATATTAAAGATTTTATCCCACCCAAAACAAACATGTTAAAGACTGCCAAGTTCGATAACATGGGAATGCTTCACCTATAAAAGAAGTGAGATCTGAATAAGTATCAAGTTCCATACACATACCTCAGTTAAAAATAGTTACAGGAATGCACATTTCATTTTCCGCAGTTTAGAAAGTAGATTCTGAATTAATATCATATTAAATACATATAATTCTAATACTAACAGGAACGCAAATCTGTTTTTCCAGCAGTTTCCTGATTATTATTATTATTATTTTCTATACTTTTTAATGATGTTACTTGGCTTACCTTGCGTGAAAACCTACACAATGAGTCAAGTATATAATTTTCTATAAAAACTTGCCCTATTAAAAGAAAATTACATACTACACTCATCGCGTTTAGTAGGTTTATAACAAGAAATATTAATGAAATTTTGTATTTTAGATAAGTGAGAGGGTCTCAACAGATACTAGAAATGTAATATGCGTAAATAAAATAGATTTTGAGTTATAGGGGATCGAAATTAGCCCGAAATGGTTCGTGTAATATAACCCACGGCCGGTGTGTCGCTTGTTGTGCTCGAACTTGGCGGACACACGGCCGTGTGTCTAGATCAGTGGTTCCCAAACTTATTTTGTCTACTGCCCACTTTGAGAATAAATATTTTTTTAGCGCCCCCATTTTT
>JAOTAV010045053.1:0-15716 GCA_026546445.1 Cyclargus thomasi
TACCTGTAACACAAGTCCTTCGGGTACTTAGCACAGGGCCAGATTGACGTGGTGTGAAGCGTCCATAGATATTATTAATATATTATAATATTATTTCAGCACTTTCACACCTATTTTAGTTTACTTACATTTTACAAATGTTTACAGCTTAATGTTTGTTTACGAAAATTCAATGTCAGAGAGTAATTTCACAGACTAGTAAGAGTAGTAAGGGATACTATGTATAGTAAATTTTTAATTTGAACAGATAAGTAGAAATGTCAAAAGACAGTGTTGCTGCTACTTAGAAAAAGTTAGGGACTATATATATCCTGCAATAAAATAAGCCTTGAGGGAGACCTTTCTAAACCAATTTAGAATAACAAGGATAATTTTCATGGGAAATTATTACAGAACGACCAGAGAGGGAATTGCAAACGTAGTTAACTATCTTCACTGGGATACTCAGCACAAGCATAATCTTTCTGAGATCCGGAAGTAGGACGTTATCATATGCAGACGACACGTCCAAAAACACCCCCACCAGAGTTTCTTGTTTCGAGAAAGCAATTCGAATGTCTGAGACTAATGTACACATGTTATTCATGGTAGAAAAGTCCTTACGAAACCCGAATTGATTTCCAGAAAGAATACCTCTACTCTCGAGGAACCATTCGAGTTTATTTTTAATTAAGTGCTATAATATTTTGGAAAGAGTGCAAGAAAGTGCTATGGGGCGGTAACTAGTTGGATTATCAACAGGTTTGCCTGGTTTTAAAATAGGAATAATAATTTGACATTTCCATTCTTCAGGAGGGATTCTGACTCAAAGATGGAATTAAAGAAGTCAAGGATAATTTTTTGTGTATTAGGGTACTATTATGTATTAACTATAAAGGAGTATGGGATTCCATCAGGACCAGGAAAGGAGTCATTAAGGAAACCAATTACCAATTTAAACTCTTCAAAGGAGAATGGGGCGTCAAATTCAGTAGTAGGAGTGGAAGGGGATGATAAAAACTTTTGGGATTCTTCCAAGATTGGGAAGGGTCATTGGATAAAGGATTAGAGTTGGAGGAAAAGGAGCCACGAAATTATTGTCAGATGTAATTTGTCATTTGTCAAGATGTCAACTGTTAATGTCAACAATAGGAGACGTTTTTCGAATTAATCATCGAATCTTTGAAAAACATTTTATTTCCATTAAAAATAAAATATCTACTCGCAAAAATAGTCTACCTTGCGCTAAGAAAATTATAAAACCTCTTGTAAACTAAAAAAATAGAGTCATAGGATTTGTTAAAAAACTAAAATGTCTCGCCAAACTTCCAGGCTCGATGCTAAGAAAGTGGTATGTATGTTCTGTACACATTAACATTTTTCAACGACGTCTGCTTAAAATGGCTTTGTAATTCCAGAATTCTGAGCTATTAACTCTCACTTATGGCGCCTTAGTATCTCAAATGCTAAAGGACAATGAGAATCCCGAAGACGTTAACAAACAATTGGAGCGTATAGGATACAATATGGGCGTACGCTTGATCGAGGATTTCTTGGCCCGGACCGGATCAAATCGTTGTTTAGAGATGAGAGAGACTGCTGACAAAATACAGCAAGCATTCAGGTTGGTGTTTCAACTACAGATTTGTTTTAGATTAGTCAACAGGATAGTTTTTTTCAACTGTATAATATGTGACTATTAGGTCCTTAATGTTTATTAAAACTGATTGTTTTATGTGTATTGTAAAATATGCTTGTAAATAATTTAAGGTTATACTTAAACATGCAGCCTTCTGTGTCTAACTGGAGTAATGCTGGAGATGAATTCTCGCTTGTTTGGGAGCAGTGTTCTCTCAGTGAGTGGGTAGAGATGCCTAATAATGGGCTGAAATATTGTGCCCTCATTCCTGGGGCCATCCGCGGTGCTTTACAGATGGTTCAACTTGATGTACAGTGTTGGTTTGTTCAGGTGTGTAAGTTTTGGTATATATAATTACTATAACTGGTAAAATATAATGAAAGAGAGTTACAGAATTTTTTGTGTATGTATTGTAGCTTTTAAAATTATGATCTAGTTTTGACAAAATTGTGTTGGAAATTTATTATGTTATAACTAGTGATGTGCTGGATTGTTAAAAATGTAGAATGAGAAGAGATAAATGAATTTGCTGGTACAAATCACAGGTTTTTTGCTTTTAGCGCTGCTAATTTTATATTATATAGGGGTCTAAGACACACCTTTAAATATTATCATTTAGTTTTAGGAAGGGAAGAAGAGAGCATTCTTTAACCTTTCTATTTTAACTTTCAGGACCAACTAAAGGGAGATCCGGTAACTGAACTGAGAGTAAAGTATATAAAGAGACTAGAAGATGCTGTGCCAGCTGGAGAAGATTAGATCAAATTAGTTTGCTTGGTTCAATAGTAAGAAATGTCTTTTCTATGTATACAAGATGGCAATTGATTTAAAAACTATATAATTGAGAATTATTATAGTTCTATTAATAAGATAATATTAATATGCACAATCAACATGGTCTGGAAATATTAATTTTCTTTCTAAATAACTGAAATTCTTATGACTTTTTGTTAAGACAGCTACATATTATAAGAAAACCAGGTTTTAATAGCCCATCTAATGTGATAATATAAAATTTTAAACTTACAGAAGAGGTGAAACACTGACAAATGACTGAACTGACAACAAAGAGGACAAAATTTCAACTTTATTTTTGATATATTAAAACCTAAAGAAAAGAAATCTGTTATCTTTTTTTTAATAATATCTTACTTAAAAAGTTATATATGTCCCTAGACCATATTTTGTTGTGTGCATAAATATCTAAAGAAGAGTTCTGCATTGTATGTAATATATTTAAGCTTTAAAATCTTATGCCAATTTTTATCAATTTTAAATGTTACATTAAGTCTCCATAGAATCTTTTAGGAGTTAGAAATATTTTTATGTCCCTGATTTTTTTTAAACCCAACAACAGTGTTCACAGAAACACTTTGATAAATTTGGTATTAAAAATTGTAAAATACATAAGTTTAGAGTGCAGTTGGTGAAAATTGGCATTAGACTCTATAGAAAGACTAATTTAATTTATGTAAGTTTAATTTTAAATTAAACATGTATTGAAATATTATTGTCTTTAAATAAATGTAACCTACTTTATTTTAAGTAGTTTAGGCTTATATAAATACTACATATCGTACCTATTTTAGTTTGCATGTGTAGGGAATAGAAGAATGAATTAAAACAATTATGGTAGTTTAAAATTAATAAAAGATAGGTCTTTAATGGCGGCTGTACACTCTCGCCGTACTGACAGGCGAGACGAGGCGAGTGCACTTTCACACTCGGGCGGTCTCGCTGTGTCTCAGCGAGGGTGTATAGCCGCTATAAGATAAAGTAAGGTGTACTTCTACAGGCAGCTATTTCATTCACAGCATTTTCCACTCCCCTGTCAATGGTCAGTGCCACAATACTGCAGGATGCTTCCTTTCCGCCGAAATACCATAGACTAAAGAGAGATAATATTAAAGAGAAACGAGAGTTAGGACTCTCGTTTCTTTACCTTTAAACGGTCATAATAATAGTGACTTAGTCCTCTATTTTATTCTAGATGTATGGTATTTTTGCAAAAACAAAGCATCCACTTTGTTGCAGGATCGCATCGTCAAAAAATAAGATACTGTGGAAATATAACATGCAACAGCGCTCAGATGTGATGGGATGCCGCTACACAGTGCTGTAACCTGCCCCAGTGTATAATTTGACATGTAGCTAGTTGAAATGACAAAAAAAGCGACAGCTATTTTTCATCAATTTCCCATGCAAGTGCCGCAGGATAGTTTATTGTAGAGTAGATTTGTTTTTTCAATTTTAGTTTCAATGATACAAATTTTGTCAGCTATCAACCCCAAAAGTTGGAAGGGAATTACTAACAGTGTTAGTTTTGTTAGATTTCAAAAGATGGCGCTTTTAAAGCCTCAACATTGGAAAAGAAAAATTATTTTTAGCTCCAAGAAGACATTTTTTTATATAGTCATACAGAGTTTTACTGTTTCATCTAGTTGCTAATAATCAAGTCAATTTTAACATGTTGACCCTTCAGTACAAGTACAAACATTGCATTAACTTTTATAGTTTATATTTATATAACTTTTAAAGTTTATATTTACATTTATAATATTAGTATGAAATCCATCTAGATTTCATACTAATATTATAAATGTACAATTGTGTTTGTTTGTCCTTACTTCAAACCCAAACTAAGCAACCAATAGACTTGATTTTTGGGCTAGTCTGCGTGTAAAGGATGGAGTAACGACATGTTTTGAAATGAGTCGTAGAAGAATATTGATATTTATATGCGAATTTCAAATTTCCTAAGACCGAAGACGCGAGCAAAAGCTAGTTTGCTATATATCTAAATGTACTACAGTGGTGGGTACGGTTTCCAATTTTCATATATAAACGCGGAACGCCCCTAGTCCTATCATTTAGGTCGGTTTGGCGGCCAACAGCCAGGCATTTTCTCATATTATTTTTAATTCCTCTACGCCAGTAGTTTGAATATCATACTCCCAATTAAATTATTCGAAACAACCACATTTAGTCACATAGAAATTACCGACTCGTCTCGTGGTTTGCAGTATTTTTATTTAAATAAGCTAATCGTTTATGACACATTAAGTGCGTTATATGCTAGCGAGCGCCGTGCGAGCGCTATTGGGCGTGGAAGGCACGTCTAATGAATACTGCGCTTCTGTGTACTGTGACTATGAGTTTTGATACATGCGGATGGGTTTTGTAATCTAACGCCGTTTGTCCACCGCACGAGATTATTTCGTCACGATGAAATACCACCGTATGACATAGACAAGCAATGTCGATAAAAAATGAAACATATAACCTATGTCATTCAGTGGAATTTTACCTAAATGTCTCGTCTGTATCGTCAACGAGATTATTTGATATAATTTCGTTGATGATGACGGCGTGCGGTGAATAAACGCCGTAAGGCGCACTAGTCACTGCCGTGGGAGAGCCATGCTTCGGCACGAATGGGCCGGCTCGACCGGAGTGATACCACAGCCTCACAGAAAACTGACGCGAAACGTCTTTGTGCTGTGTTTCGTTCAGCGAGTGAGTGACACAGTGGCCGGCGACGCACTTGCGACTCTTCGGATGTCGCGAGTATCCATAGGCGACGGCAGTTGCTTTCCATCAGGTAACCTGTCTGCTAGTTTGACCCTTAAATATCATGAAAAAACACACCTAAGTCGCTGACTTGTCGGCGACAGGGCTCTGCGTATGTACGTGTCACCAACATGTCGCAGTCGTCGGCTTAGACCTAACGCCTAACATACACGAGCCAAAAACGGCTTAATTAAATGCTATACAATACTATGGCTCAAAATGCGATATATTTGCAAGTTCTACCACTTATTAGTTTTGGAAGGTTTTAAAGGAGAAAGTATTTACATGTTTGGCCACTCGCAGACAGATCGGTCTTATTACAATTAAAGGAGTGAATTCACGGTACAAGTTGTGCCGTGCCCTTCAATTAAAACGTGCGTGGACACGTGAAAATCGTCGATATTTTCGTTCACGCCTAAGATGCTTTGCGGCACCAATCCGGATCAGCAATAAGATCCATCCATGGGCGCATGTCATCATACTCTTGGTGATGACAGCCCTTCCCGGCCGAGTACAGGCCAATTTAAACTTGGCACCACCCAGTACCTAGCTCCATACCTGTATAATTGTTACCATGTCGTCAAAAATAACAACCTTTTTCAGCCAAGATGGCTTCATTCAGAATCGAAACAAAGAAATACAAGACAGCAACTCGACAAACTATGGTCCCCCTAAAAAGTACACGACAAACGGAGCGAGGGATACAATGACTTCGTTAGGCTACGGATCTCAGAAGTGTCACTTCACTCGATGTCGTCTCCCTGAACATTATACGCCGTATTCCAACGTGGTAGGGTTCAAAATAGCACACCCTGAGTTATATAGCCGAGTAAGAGCCACTGCATATTTATAGTATATGATCCAGATACAACTTATGGTATGTACTGTAGGCATCTACTAATGAGATGGAAAACACTAGAATCCGTTGAAATAGTTTTAACTCACTGTTTCTGTTATCTATTCATGTTTAAGTTATGATTTATGTTGACATACTTATTCTGAATCGGTGCGCTCTGAAATGTGCTGAAATGCATAGGCAGCACGGTGGAGCTGCATTATTTGGTCGGGCTAAATTAAGTGCAGACATAATGACGACAGAATCAATTTTAATAATACACGTTTTAATGTGCATATTTTGCATATTTACAAATAAGGAAAACTTCGTGCATAATATTCATGTAAACATTAACTTAATGTGTAAATGTAATAGAAAAATGCAATTTTGGTGTCTTTGTCTGTCGTATATCAAAAATTTAAACCTAAAAAAGAAAAAAAGGGTAGACAGACAGACATGAAAAATCTATTCTCTATTTTATTGTGCCTATGAAACCCTAAAATGGTTATCGACTTGCTAAAGACACGCAGGTTAGTTTTAAGGAAAAATAAATATAGCTCATAGAAAAATAAACAGTAATTTATTATCACTTATAATTTAAGTATATTAGTAAAAGTATATTTCAATATTTCGAACAATCGAAGTCGTTTATAAACTTGTCCCATTGTGCATTGAATTTTGCTATCGCTTCAGTCTTGGCTGCTTTATCCAAAGCGCTGTACGTCAACGAATTCAACGCTAGCTGTTTCAATACTCTCAAGTCCTCTAAACGGTTGGCCACACCCACGAAAGCCACGTAGAAGTCATCAGATAGAGAATCTGCCTCCCAAATGCCAGGATCGTCACTAGACAGCACCACCGGTAAATCCCTTGCAAGAAACACGCTTAGAGGATGATTCCGTATGTCCGTGACCAAAGACAGCACAACATTGGATATAACATTAACTTCTAAACCGATACCCCTCTTCTTTACTTCATCCATAAGCAACGGATGCTTCGGCAGCGCATACCCGTGGCCTATCCTCTTTGTTCCCAGCAGAATGGCATCATAAAGGTTGTCATCTGTCAACGTCCCGTACCAATTCGTTTCGCCGGCGTGGAAGAAGTAATCCAAGTCCTTAGACGCTTCAAGAAGCTGCGGCACGAACTCTATCAAAGGGCTTCCGCTGTCCTCTTGGCCGACCAGGTCGAAGCCCGCGAACTCTTTCGGCATGTCGGCTTTGATAGCACGAGCCAGACGCAAGTATTCTTCCAACTTGGGTCTATCGATGCCTCTCGTCGGAGCGAATATAAGCTTCGCGCCGTAAAAATCGGGGTAGTCTCTCACGAAGCGATGGATCGCTTTTTTGTAAGCCATTGCCGTCACGTGGATAGGAAACACCGTCCCGTCCAGCTCATACAAGTTCGGCAGTAAGCTTCTCACTTCCACGTACATTACGTTGTCGCTCCGAAACTGTTTTAGGACGTCGTAGAAGTATTTCTCCCACACCGGCCGGTATGTAACCAGGGGTATAATCCTGCTGAAGTATTTCAGAAACACTTTCCAAGATTCCTTTATGGTTGGATATGCAGCTTCAGGGTTGTCGGTGTACATCGTGAAATGGGCCCGGATTTTCGCATCGAACTCTGTGATGTTGCGAGATAATTTTCTCGCTGTGCTCATGAGTTCCCATTTATTAGCGCAAACATCTTTGGGCGATATGCTGGAGAATTTGAACTTCACGTCGCCGTCCTCGAAGCAGATGTACAGATGATCCATGTAGGTGATATTTACGACGTAGTCTGGTCCCAAAATGCCCATATCATGGATGTGGAGCGCCGCACCCTTGGGCATGTCCTTGATTATTCTATACACTTTAGATCTGCTGATGTCGTGCATATACTTGAAGAAGTGATGCGAGAAATTGTAGTATCTGGGGTTATCGAAGCCGTAATCGATCTCTCTGAACTTATGTCGCATTAGGCAGTCGTTGACGGTGCTCTCTTTGTCCGTGAGTTCGGTTCTCCCCCCGAGCGACTGTCTCGCCTCGTTTCGCACCATCTTTGCTCGTTCCTCATTGTAATCGCGAACGGAGGCGAGGCACAAGGCCGGTATACACAGGAATAGAAATATAGATCGCATTTCGGTTTGGAGGGTCGACGTGTGATCCAGTAAGCAGCCGCTGTGACACTGGGGAGCGCGCCGGCCGATGACCTCTGACTTCTGACGTCACTGCACCCAATAATAACATTCAAAAACAAATCTACGTGCACATATCGCTGATAACTATTAACTGGTAATTATTTGCAAAATATCAACAAATGCCAAGTGGGGCGATCTAGTTTCGCAAAATCAGCGTCAGCGTTGTTTTTTTTTAAGAAAAAATAAAATACATATTATGTTCCGTGATCTCTAAAGTTTTGATTGTTTCCTTATATGCAAAGTATTTTTTTTTTCAAATAAATATACTACCGCACTCAAGAATATTATTTACTGGACTGCAATTTTATTTAAATTTGACATAAACTTAATACGTTGTGTAATTCATCATTAAATTAACGTTAAAGCATAACAATATAATCAGTTTTTTTATGATATTTAGGAGGCAAGCGAGCAGACGGGTTACCTGATGGAAAGCAACTGTCGTCGCCCATGGACACTCGCGACATTCGAAGAGTCGCAAGTGCGTTGCCGGCCTTATGAGGCAATAGGGAATGGGAATAGGGATAGGGGGATTAGGGAAGTTGGGCCACCGATAAACTCACTCTCTGAACGAAACACAGCACGACAATTTAGCTGCCCCGTTAATCTTTTATGTACCTACTTTTTGGGGTATTTTGCCAGTGCAGATATTCTTATATATTTCAACTAGCTGACCCGGCGAACTTTGTACCGCCTAACAGTCAATGATCTTTTTTGCACTTCGAAGATTATTCCTCTGTTCATCTGTACGATAAGCTCGACGATTTCTCGCACAAAAATTTCAACACATAGACAATAGCTGGTCAAGAAAAATCATACACACTTATAAAAAGACATTTACACATTTGTTAACCTATAGAAAACATTTTAGGTATCACTTTCAGAAATAAATAATTACATAATAAATAAATAATTTACCCAAATTAATGTCTAAAATAAACAGGATTGGATTGGCAAATGTCTGACATGTAACAATCAATTGAGAATTTATCGAAATGATTAAGTATTAATTACACATATCGGTTTTCATTGTTTTTAAGATGTATTCTGCTAACACGACACGATCTAATTTTAAGCAAGAACGCTCATCATTATGTTACAATTTGATGAATATAAAAGTAAATGAAATTTTCCGTCGTTTTTTAAATCTCTGAATTTGTAGATTGTGTTAGGAATATGAAATGGTCAAATATTGAATTAAATTATCAATTAAAAATTACAAAATGAATTAACTTAAAATAAAAACTATAAAAAGAAAACCTTTTCTAAATCGTCCCCAACTTGAAGAGTACCAAGCAAACGAATAGCAAACTAATATTTAGAATATTTTTTGTCAAATTTTGCCGCCCCCTAAAAAGTGCGGGCGGCCCTGCCTCCCCCCCCTCCACGCTACGCTACTGACCAATTGACTAGATTTTTAACAAAGAAATGGTTAAAAGGATGGAGAGTAACCAGTGGCGTAACTACACCGTTCGAGGCCCGTGGCAAATATGTTTTCGTACCACTATGTCGATCCAATACAAAAATACGTCAAGCGATTATTTTAAAAATAATTGCTTGCCTAGGAGGGCTGATGGGGGGCTCTTTCCGGCTGGGGGCCCGTGGCATTTTGCCGGCTTGCCACCTTGTAGTTACTCCACTGAGAGTAACATAGCGTCGTTGAAGTTCTAACACCACCTAAGTCACATTTTGACTGATTCGTCATTTTGATGCCGTTTTGCAGAAAACCGGAAAACGCATCGTTTAAGTTAATCAGGAACACGTGTCAGCTAGCAAAAACTCGTACAATTTTTTAATTGAAAAAAAAATGTTAGTATGGTGATCTATACAAAATTCAATCAACTGTTTCGCTCTCCTGAAAAGTTGCCAATTTTGACTTACGTGGTGTTAGAATTTCAACGGCGATAGGCTATTTGGTTTTGGCTAAACATCATGTTTCTAAAGGATCTTACAAATATTTGTGTTTTTGCACAGTTTTACAAATTCGACGCGCAAGCTTGGAAGTCGCGGACAAGCTAGTTACAGACTAAGTGTAAAATTTCTCTTTAATTATATAATCTTTGAAGCTCGTAATATTGATTAAGATTGTGAGTTTTCTTTACTTCGTCGTTTTGTCACTAAACGGGCATTCAGTACATATTCTTAGAAGGCATTGTCTGAGTGTCATGTTTTACAGCCCTCCGAAGGAGTCCCCACGCCATAATAAGCGATGCGCCCCCGACAATATCAAGGAGTGTCATCCATATATTTTGAAGGAGTAATCTGAAGATTAAAGCTTCGCATGCAACTCGTATGACATTCGCGGCGGCCATGTTTTTTTCTTTTTTAACGAATGCACAGGGGCGGTTCTGTAAAGTGGTACTCGAAGTCCCCAACCCTTGCGCTGCATAAAATCAGCATGGCGGATGAGACAGGCTCGGTTTCTTTTCAAATTATTTTTTAGTTTCTTTGGAGCATTGAAAATAAACCCTTTTAGACGCCGCTAGCTGTAATTTACACCAGTACGAGAGTAAATTTATCGTTTAAAAGTCTATAGAACTCGGCCGGATTATACTGGATCGTTTTTGGAGTCTTTTCAAGTTTTTTTTCTTTTGCGAGAGCTCGCGGCTCGCAATGTTTTATTAGATTATTGAGCTAGTGGAAGTTGAGTGGGCAATTTTGTTTTAAATGGTAACATTTGTAAAGAAATGTCAAAAAGACCGAGCGCTGGATGGAGTAAAATGAATGGAACCGAGTAAATTAACGGGCACTTCGTTCTAATAAAGTTATTTCACGGTCCCTGATCGTTATTCAGGTTGAAAAAGAAAACAAATTTTACAAGTCCTATTGTTAAGACATTTCTTGCATTTTATTTTTAAATACACTAAAATCGGTTGCCAACTAATGTTTTTTTAGGTCTGTATTAATAGTCAGCGCTATTTTGCTGTTTTTTTTCAATGCTGTTTGTGTCATAATTTCTTGATAATGCTTCCAGTATCAAGAGCTGACTATAATTATGGGCCTTAATGCTTGATATTATGGTGAGTAAGCTTTCTTTACTTTAGTTCTTACTAATAGTCCTAATGTTGATTTAAACAAAATTACGCTAAAGTTTTTTTTTGGAAATAGATAATACTTAAACAGGAGGGCCCGTGTAAATATAGCATGAAAAGTTTGATCTATACACGGATTAAGATATTTCCCTACCCTATCTATTACCGATAATGACTCGCATATATTAACACTGGGTATATATTAATTAGATAACACTCTATCATAAATCAAGATTATGTTTCGCCTTGATACAGCCACTGCCACGTTCAGTATCGAGTTTCGCTCGTAATGTTGCACCGGCCGCGTTTGTAAACATTTTGAATGAAAACACGGACGTGATTCAAAAGCGTTGCGAAACTAACCTTGCATTAGAGTACTTAAAAATACTGACATTCGTTGTGATGGTGAAAATGTGGCCTGTCCTCCTGTGTTTTTTATTAATAAAAACTGGTGTAAGTGATGTGTTCGAAGATATCGTCGATGAACGAAATAAAATACTGCAAAAAGAACTGGACATGATGCTTGGATCTGACATCGTGCTGAACGACACGGAGGAGCTCGCCAACAGAATTATAATGGGCTTGAAGTACAAGGAGGTGGATTTCGGCTTCCAGAATCCCCAATATTATAACTACTCCAAGCATTTCTTCGATTATAAAGACGAGGTGAAGAAATCGGAGCTTTACAAGATCATTAGGCGAATGCCGAAAGGGGCGGTCCTTCACGCGCACGACACCGGTATTCTGAGTGCGGAGTATGTTCTGAACATAACGTACTTGGATGATCTGTACGTCTGCTTCAAGAGTGCCGGAGTCCAGTTTTTGTTTGCCGAAGATACGCCCGCATCTCCGTGCGAAACGCAGTGGCAGGTGATGAAAAACGCAAGATTCTCGTCGGGAAACGTGGAAAAGTTCGATGCCGAGCTTCTTAAATATTTCTCCATCGTCATAAATAATCCGCTTGAAGTGTACACCGATGTCAATGTCGCGTGGTCAAAGTTTCAGGAGTATTTTATAGCGACAACCGCGCTCTTCTCCTACAAACCCGTGTGGGAAAAATACTTTTACGACACCTTGAAAGCTCTAAGGGATGACAACGTGATGTATTTCGAAGTGAGAAGTGTTCTTCCACATTTGTACGATCTCAAAGGTAACCATTACGATGAAATAAAAACTGCAGGATCGTACAAGGAAACGTTGGAGAAATTCATTATCGATTACCCGGACTTTTACGGAGCTAAGCTGATATACGCACCGCTGAGGTTGGTCGATGCGAAAACGGTAAACAAATACCTAGAAATCGCGTACGAATTAAAAAAGAAGTACCCAGATTTCGTTGCCGGCTTCGATTTGGTTGGTCAAGAAGATATGGGTGTGCCGACGAAGGAAGTCATGAAGGAGCTCGCCCAAGCTCGAGGTAAAATCGACTTCTTTTTCCACGCCGGCGAAACTAACTGGTCCGGGACATCGTCGGATGAAAACATTCTCGATGTTATTCTTCTCGGGACGAAGCGTATCGGACACGGGTACGCTCTGATCAAACATCCGGTGCTGATGGAAGAGATTAAGAAGAGAGATATCGCTTTGGAAGTGAATGTGGTGTCGAATGCTGTGTTGAAACTCGTAGAAGACGTGAGGAACCATCCTCTAGCGGCGTATATAGCTCAGAATCTGCCTGTGGTGCTCTCCTCCGATGATCCAGGTGTGTGGGGGGCAGATCCTTTGTCCCACGACTTTTATGTGGCCTTCGTGGGTGTTGCTAGTCGACACGCGGATTTAAAGTTACTGAAGAAGCTAGCTTTGAACTCATTATACTATAGTACTTACCCGAATAAGGATAAATTAGTCCACGAATTCGAAATAAGATGGACGAGATTTATACATAGTGTGGTCGGTGATCATATACCTAGTGCTTAATTGTATATTTTAAATGTTATTTAATGTCTACATCACCTATCCCTCCGAAGCAGCTCAAATCTTACTCCAGTTTATATTAGATCGATAGGTTTTTTATCTGTTTTTTTCTACCTCGGTAATTATGTGTTATGATTTTATTTTTGTGATGTGAGCTAATCGACTTCTTCTTATTTTACTACCACTTATATTATTTTATGTTTTTTTTTAACAGTTAAGTTTGTAATATCTACGCACATTTATTAGATTATATAAGTTTATTTTTTTTATGAAATATAATTTTTGTATTCTCGAAATAGGCAGCATTATTTAAGTGTGGATATAAACTATAGTCTTCATTTTTTTTGCTATGTTACGTCACATTTAAATTAAAGTAATTATTATTTAACAATTATCTAGTTTCTTATCAAAGCATGTTGCCTGAGCAACACGTTTTAATGAGATTACTGTTATCAAAATATTATCAATTACTATCATTATCTTACGATTATTGTGGTCCGATCACCATTCATCGATAGTGTCCACTGGCGTTATTAATTCGATTCTCATTATATTGAGAATCGAACAAATATAACGCTCTAACGAAACAACCGATCGACTTGATTTTTGGCATAGACTTACTCGAAAAGGTGGAGAGTAACAGCCTTCTTTTCGTATTGAAAAAACATCGTGTTTGAAAAGAAGGCTTACGAGAATTTTCGTAGTTGTATTAAATATCACCATATATATTGTTTTGTACACGATTTTCAATAACACGCGAGCGAAGCCGCGAGCAAAAGCTAGTTTAAAAAGTCGAAGAGAAGTCTAGACGATCATACAGCATGACATGCTTTACGATGTGTGTATGTATATATGCTAAAAGCATCTAAATAACATAAAAATACCTAAATAGTTTTCATTACATAGTAACTTTTTTTTTTAATGATGTTTAGGGGCAAACGAGCAGACGAGTTACCTCATGGAAAGCAACTGCCGTCGCCCATGGGCACACGTGACATCCGAAGAGTCGCAAGTGCGTTGCCGGCCTTTATGAGGGAATGGGAATAGGAATAGGGGGATTGGGAAGGTTGGGCCACCGGTAAACTCACTAACTGAACGACGCTGTTATACGCCAGTTTTCTGTGAGACCGTGGTATTACTCCGGTCGAGCCGGCCCATTTGTGCCGAAGCATGGATTACAGCAAAAAAAAAATATCTCTGGTAGTAATTAAAACGGAGATAGCATATAATAGCATATTTTCTACATATTATATATATATACTCTGGCATAATGTATGTCTTTCAGCGTAATTGTCTAGGGATCGCTTCACAAGCTTACTAGCTTTGCTTTGGCAAAATATTCCGAAACAGGTGGTGGTGTGGGCGGCTTCTTTTACTTTTTTCGTCGAGGATATCCAATTTAACGCGCCATATCCTCGACTATGAGATTATTTTGCCTCAGATGTTCTATAAAATGATCCTTATGCCATTAACATTAGGTCATGGTAGTATTAAACTTTGAGCAAGCTGTAATTGGTGAGTTGAAAGTGAGTTGAAATGCTTCGGTGACATTGGCGCTTGGGTGACGGCGTCGGCTGGGTGACAGTGTCGTCACAGTGTCACCACCAGCGGCGATGGAAGTTAATCTGGCGTGTCACCGCGGGCGCCTCCACTAATTGCTTATTAGAATGAAACACTAATATTGTCATTAATTAGTATACGCCTACACGACTATTCCCTCTTGAACCGCCGAACGAATTTAGATGAAAACGCTTCAGATATTTTGAGTTAAGAACACCTTTTTATGAATGAAATAAATGAAATAAAGAATATTTCATTCATTCATTCATTCTTTTTATGTGAGCGAAGTTGCGAGAAACGTTTTGTAGTTTGTTAACATCTTGACGTCTTGAAATACTTTTGAATCGATTTGAAATTAAATAAGAAATATGAAATGGAACTCGGAGCTACTGAGTTAAGCATATCGCATCTTTAATAATATCCAACCTAACTCAGATCCGACCGTTAAGGGAAATTGTCATTTAAGAAAGACAACTTTAATTACAATTTCCTGTAATAGGTGAATTTGTTTTAGGTCTGTATAAGATTAAAGATGCGATATAAGTAGCAAATGGATCACCTGTTGGGAAAGAACTGCTGTTGTCCATGGACACTTTTAATGAAGGAATGGGCTACGGGAATAGGGAAAGAAAAAATGGATAGAGATTGTGGCGTAGGGAATGGTTGAGTGGGCTGCTCGTTACCTCACTCACTCGACGAAACACGACACAATGCTATGTCACATTTCTACTACTTTCAAACTCTTTATTTTTATCAATCAAGTAAGTACCTACATATTACATCATAATACATTGAAAAATTTAATATAAGTCTTTTTTAGGCGTTTGCCAAAACAATATATTACTGTCTCAATTTACTTCCTACTCATCTTAGCTTCTTCTGATTAATTTCGTTGCGGGTCCCAAGACAGCTGTAGTATATGCCTCGGGCTCCTCGACGTCAGCACTGGACTCCTAATCCTAACTCAGAAATTTTACCAGCAGTCGAGCAGCCTAGGTATATACT